>OMLB01042959.1:0-10682 GCA_900302555.1 Myripristis jacobus
TTTCTATGTGTGGTGTGTGTGTGTGTGTGTGTGTGTGTGTGTGTGTGTGTGTGTGTGTGTGTAGGGAGCGGTCTGGGGGGTGGAGGAGGGTAGAGAAAGAGAAAAATAGAGGAAGCGAGAGAGAGAAAGAGAGACAAACGGGGAACGGGTTTCCTTTCTCTAGACTGCAGCTAATAAATCTGAGGAAAAACGACACCTTAATTCCCTCTTAATGCTTGATTGGGAAGCAGCGAGGCGAGTGCACACGCACACACACACACACATACACACACACACTCTCACACACACACACGCACATACAGAGGCGCACCATAGCTGGAGAATGAGAATAATAGGCCAGAAATGAGGGAGAAGTGAGCAGAAAGAGAGTTATAGAAAAGCGAGTGAAATATAAAGAGAGAGAGGGTTAAATTGTCCTTGAAGAATTCATATCTGCTACACTGACGGAGAGAAAGGGAGAGAAAGGAGAGCAGCAGAGAGCCATGCACTCCTTTTTACTGGTTGGTTACAGTCTCTGCTGGGAGTAACGGGGGAACGCGCTCACATTCTGCTTGGTGGTCCTGAGTGACTAAACACCTCCGCTTTTACATTCTGCTAATCTGACACCAGGTACCTCTTCAAATTTGAACATTTTGACTGTTTGAACTGTTCCTTTGTTCATGCAATTTTTTAAAAGAGGAGAAGTAAAGTGAATGCTGCAAGTTGTGGAGGAAAAAAAAATCTTAAAGCCCTTTTCGGACAGCCTGGAAGTTTCCATAACCCGAGATTTTAAAGATCCTGTAACGTTCTGGGACTGGTTTTTGTTTCCATCTCCACATGCGGGGCATTAACTGACTTGGCCTGCTCTTCCACACGTTGCCGGCACTCGGGTTTTAGCGTCACCTCCTGAATTTAGGATCCAGGAACGTTACCCAGGGCCGATTCCAGAGGCCAGGGAACAGGTTTCAAGAAGGGATTATATGTCTGCTTGGTATAAATGGGGACTAGCTTTCCATTTTAAATGCAGAGCAATAGTCCTACATAGCATTTTACAACAGTTTTGACAACAAAATGAGCAGAGTCATGTTACTACAGCAGGTTTTTGAAGTGCACAATGCAACATTACTCCTACAGCTCACTTATAATAAAGGATAACTTTTTAATATAGTTTACCAGTTAAGTGTTAAAGTAATTATTTACTTTTAAAACTAACTTTTAAAAAGCTTTGCTGAACTGGATATATGCTGAATCACTGTTGTGTTATTGCAACTGGTGGTAGAGTATGAGAGCAGGCATTTATCTACATTGAAGTGTCACAGATTATATCCTGACACTGTTGCTGTGGAAACACAGTTACTTTGGGATCAGGGAGGGTCTATTCTGTTTATCACAGAAACTCCATAAATGTCACAACATGACGCCAGGTGATCTCGAGATTTGTGTTACATCAACTGCTGACAACAAGTGGCAAAGCTGACATTGTTCCTGTTACTTTGTGTGAGTGTGTGTACGTGCTTGTGTGTGTGAGTATGTGTTTGTACGTCTGTGTGAGTGAATTTATATGAATCCGTGTGTGTTTATATGTTTGTGTGTATCTGTTTTGATGTGTAGCTGTGTGCATGTGTGTGTATTTGCATGTAGCCGTATATCTCTGAGCATGCATCTGCATTTGTGTGTGAGTGTGTGTATCTGTGTGTGTGTGTGTGTACGTGCGCGTGTGTGAAGTAAGCCGTGTCAGGGCTTTTCGTCTGGAGGTGGATCATTCATCTCCACAGCGGCGACAGCAGACGTCAACCTCTGTATGAGTGATGGCTCTGAATCTGAACTAATCAGCCTGCTGCTTCTGCACTCACACACACACACACACACACACACACACCACACTCACTTCACACACACACACACATACACTGCAGCTGAGAGCGATGGTTTGGCATTTTAGCAATGAGTTTCCTTGCAATCTTCCATTTTGCAGAAATGGGTTTCCATGCGAGTTTGATTTGCTTTGCTTTTTTTTGTTTTTGGGAGGGGTGAGTTAGTGACATGTCCTACAGACTAAATATGAACGGAATAAAATCTGAAGAACATCTAGGTTTAATTTTCTACTTGTGGTTCGTGTTTGCAGTCACAGTTAGACAGCAGTTTGAAAGCACCTCTCTCCTGTAATTCAACACGTGTCTGGTAGGATCAAGATGTTGGGACATAACACAGGACGGAGATCATTCAAAGTGAGAGAAAGGCAGGAGAGAAACCTGTGTTAGTGTTATTAACCGGAAACTTTATATTGCCTACTGGTGCAGAGGCAAGCAGAGGCAAGAAATTGTCAAGAAAGTGAAAGAAATCTCAGAAAATAAACGTATGAGTTGCTTTTTTTTTTGCAATTTACTGTTAAATAGAAGCACATTATGAATCCAAATGTTAGTTTCTAAAGTGTGGACGCTCTGTGAATTTCTCTGTGAATTTAAGTTCTTTGAGTCCATGATACATTTTATTTTTCCTAATTCGTCCAGTGATTGTTTTGCCATTCTAAACCCAGAATCAAATGTTTCTGTGCTCTCACTTCATGTTGATATCCTTCCACAGTAGACCAAAATTAAACTATCTCTCCCAAAAAATCCATGAAATATCTCCGTCCATTATTCTACTGCTCCATTTGTGTCATTTTCTTTCCATTTTCTGGCCTCAGATTTCCTGCGCTATTTATCTCACTGATGTTTCTTGTCTTTATTGAGACACTTTGAGTCAGTTTAAGGCCAATTTCTCTTAAGAAACTAATAGACGCTATTTAACACAAGAGACCATCTTCCCGACCCTTGGGCATAGAACGAACTAAATTTCTTTCACAAGTTTTAGAAACAGCTTGCTCTCCATTACCAACAGCTCTCTGTTCTCTGTTGTGTCCCTGAATACTTTAGGACTGCTTTCAGCCTCTACTTAAAGTAAATAAATAAAATGGTATCGATCCTTTTGCTCATACCAACTGCAGGCTTGTTACTTGTTACAAAATTACCTTTCATTTCTAAAGTACTGAAGAAGTTTTTTTCAGACTCCTATAAGTATTGGAAATAATAAAAAAGTAAAAAAAAAAAATCTAGTCCAGTTTCCATCTGTGCAGTTTCCATCTTCAGGCAATCTGATTGGTCGAGAGCTGGGTGTTATAACATCATCACTTCATCGGTATTACTCTGAAACGACGGCTGTCAGACTAACAGCTGATTAAGTATCACCTACAAGTGATTCTGCTTCGTTTAGCTCGTTAACAAGTGACAACAACCAGCTGACACAACACTCTCCGTGTGGCTCGCAACGGATATGTTTCCAATTATAACTCCTGATTTGGAATCTGAGTATGAAGCAGAAAAGAATACAAATGCTACTGTTCATAAGGTTACCGACTTAACTCCTCGCCACAAAACAACCACAGAAGACAAGTAGAACGAGCTGGAGAAGAGAATGAGTTGGCAACCACAAAACAGGATGGGGCTGCGAGTTTTATAACGGTTGGTTGGAAAGTAACATTGTAAAAGATGTGATGTTGCATTCAGGCTGTAAACAGTTTGGGGAACTACTTTTTCGTGCAGCGTAATTAAAAAACGGCACTTGCAAGCTTTATTTTGGTGTTGACCTTCACTGATTTTCCTGTTGCTTGGCTGCAAGGAACCTCCTTGAGCCCATGGAGTGGTTTGCCTCCTCCGAGTCCTCAATCATTTCTGGTGTTCCTCAGGGCTCCGTTGTTGGACCAATTAAATTTCATCTGCATACACTTCCTCTGGGTTACATAATTAGAGGGCATGGTATCTCCTTGCATTGTTATGCAGATGATACAGTGTTGTATCTCTCTGTAAAGCTGAGTGAATTAAATAAGGCACCTCTCTGCACAGCTGTTAAACTGAGATAAGGACTGGATGTCTGATGTGGACAAAATCGAAGTCCTTGATATTTGCGCTCAATGAGCTTCCAATCAAATTGCCCAGTCATGCTTTTTCTATTTAAGAGCCATTATTGAAATTAGCTCTGTGCTGAATTTCAATGATGCAGACCGGATTATACACACTTGTATTTAATCTTCTGAATTTAATCTTCCACAGACAGCTAATGGGCAGAGACGTTCAAATGGAAGACAAAGCCAGCGTGGGCTGGATGAAAGATTGCTACGCACTGTTCACATCTTGCTTGCGTCTCACTTCCAGTGGGGTTTCCCAGTAAAGGTGACTGGGTTTTTGGCTTTGAGACCGCCTGCCATTCTCTTCTTAAAACTCACTTTTACCATAAGCCATTTTATAACCTCTGATTTTTACTTTCCATCCCTCTTGCCTTTCAGCTGTTTTTTCATTCTATTTGTTGTTATTGCTGGATCTATTTATACTACCTTTTATTAATTATTGCCATCATTACAGATTTTCTTGTTTTTCTTGTTTAAAAAAGTGCTATGTAAGTAAAGATTCTCATTCTCTTTATTATAATTTCAAAGCGGCCCCACAGAGACCATCAGCTAGTGAGGCTGATTTTTTTTCTGTTTTCTCTGGAGTGTAAGAATTGTGGACTGGCGAGGTTGACTGGACAGATGGTTTTCAGCCACACTTGGAAGACCTGCAGGGAGAAACAGAGCGTGGCGGCCGCCCCCGTCCTCCCCCGTCCTCTTTGCTACATTCTCCTTCCTCCTGCCTTTTCCTGCTTTCTTCTTCTCTCTTCTTTTCTCATCGACACGAATCCTCTCTGGCATGTATGGCTTTACGTTCCACTCCTCTCCTTTTCTGAACCTCCTCTCCTTTCTAGTCCTCTCCTCTGCGTCTCCTCTCAATCTCATCTGTCTTCTCCTCTCATCTCAGCTTTTTCCCTCTTGCACTCTTTATTCTTCTCACCTCATCTCCTTTCATCCCCTTCTCTTGTCTTCAATCCTTTCCCATGCTATGTTCCTCTTCACGCAGTTCCTCTCCCCCTTCTGTCCTCTTCTACATGCAACTATTCTTTTCCTCCCTAATCCTCTCCTCCTTTTGTCTGCAGTCCTTTCCTGTGCTGTGTTCCTGTCTCACTGCTCTTTTCCTCTTTCTTTTCCTCCACTTCCAACCCCAACTTTTTATTCTCGTCTTTCCAATCCCCTACTTTCTATTCTCCTCTCTTCTGTCTGCCTCTCTTTTGTTTCTCCTCTCCTCTTTAGTTCCTTTAATTTCACCGTCTTAAAATCCCTATCAATTATATTTTTTTCAGTTCAGTTCAATTCAAATAAGCTTTATTGGCATGAATGTTAGAGAACCAGTGTTGCCAAGGCAATTCTGTGCACTGCGAGGCACTGAGCCTATTACATTTACCTCAGAATAACATTACACAGACAGAAACGAAAACACAAAACACAATGAATGCAAGAGCTGAAGTGATGTGAACTGATGAAACCATTCTTGGTCAATAACTTGCATTATGTTACTATAAAGAACCAATAAAAAGTCAAACTTTCCAGCAACACACAGCTTTTTCCTCTCACTTCTGAAAGTTTTATGACAATAAAGGAAAACTATTACAAAACAAACTTTATTAAAAAAATGTATAGGGTGGATATATTTCAAAATACAAGTTAGCACATCTCTGCTATTTCTGCAAATTTTGGACTCTCAAATGAAAAAATGTAATCTGTCTAAACTTGAGTTACCCCTTGTCCTCTCTCTCTTCTCTCTCTCTCTCTCTCTCTCTCTCTCTCTCCCACACACACGCACACACACATTCTTTCTTTCACTGCTATTCATCCTGTGATGTGAGGAATGGAGAGAGCCAAGATGTGAGGGTGATGAGAAGAGAAGAGGAGGAGACAGACAGGGAAGACTGTGGCTTCTTCTATTCCTTCCACCTTGTTGTATTCATTGAAAAGCATAATTGCTTCTACTATTACTATAACTCGTGTAAATTAATGCATCACTTCCTGTGTTGTTGAAGATTTCTTCCGGGGAAAGACAGATCCCTCAAAGGTGTTTAGAGCAGCAAATGAACAAGCTCTATTAACTGGGCTGCATCACTACTGCATGGTATCAGTCAGCAGCTGACAGAGAGAGAGGACTTTTACTTATGTGGAAAAAGTTGCATGTCATTACTTTAAAGTGGATTGAGAAAGAAAGAGAGTGGAGGGAAGTGATTTCCCAGGAGCAAGAACGACAAGGGATGCAAGAGAGATAAGAGAGCAACCTGCTTTCATGAAATAAGCACATCATTTTAAAATGAAGGTAAAGTGAAGCTTCTATTTTCTGTATTAGAAACCTGAACCAAAGCTTAACTTAACTGTTCTAGTTGTTTAAGATGAACTTGAACCTTATGTTAACCATAGGCTTATAATTTCCTGTGATAAACATAAGAAAATGTGCTAAATTCATGCTTTTGCCACATTACCTTCTCCTTCACGTTTATCTTTTCTTTACACGTCCATATAACAAAAAAATCTGCATTTCAGAGTGTGAGCTCGTTTCACCGAATCTTTCGAGACTGTGCTGGGAGAGGAAGAGCTGCACCAAACAGAAAGACTGAGCAGACAGAGACAGAGACTGTGACCGAGCGAAATCAACCAACAGAATATTTAAGACAAAGCCACTAACCTGTGTTGTAGTGCTTGGTGCAGTAGCGCAGATCCTTCTCCTCTTTGAGTATAAACTGAGGTAGCGTCAGGCCGTCAGCAACCTGCACGGCCCCCTTCTCGTCCCACTCGAATATGAGGTCATTCATCGTGTAGCCGACTGCAGGAGATCGAATGAACAGCGAGGTTACACGGCTGTTTCGGGCATGTTTCCGCCAGCATGCAGGTGATATAAGTTACTCCCCCTCCACGAGGAGGAAACCGCCTTTTCAGGAACAGTTCGCCTCAAAATGTCAATTTTGACCCGTGTCAGTGGAAAGCAAATTGAAATTTGTCGCAGCGCCAAATCACACAGCGAGTTAACTTCCACGGCTTCATCCCAAACAACTTCAGTGAGTGAAGTCTGGGGGCTTTAATGCTCCAAAAGGGGCAGAAAATGACTTGCAAATTTCCCGAAAATGAGAGCATTATCGAAATGTTCTGTAGTCAATCACAATGTGAGACCTTGTGTTGGTGTAATGTGATTTACTGTATAATAAGCAAGGGAATGGACTGATGTTGGAAAAATCATCAGCCAATAGACACCCTGCCTTGCTATCTGACCCCGCCTCCAACCTCGTCTCACATCACACATCATGAAGCAGTTGCAGTGTGACCTAAAATAATGCAACGTTACACTGTTAATACAAGCATTTTAACCTCGTAGTACAATCATGTGGCCAAAAAAAACACTTGGATGAAGCTGCACTAGAGAAATGTGATGATCATTTTATGCCTCTTTTTGAACAGTAAACAACCAAATATCACTCGGTTTGTTTGGCAGTAATCTGAGATCAAACCGCCGAAGCTAACTGGCTGTGTGTTTGGTGGCTGAGCAAACGTCAGTGGAGTAAAACACACACAAAAAAATTAAACAAATAAAAGTGAGCCGAGTTGTGGAATATCAAATTTTTCCAATGCCAGCTCTAATTCTGATTGTTAAAAATTTAGTGGCCCATCGTCAGACACCGTCATGATGAGGCGTTTCGGTATCTGTTGCCACCTTTTGATGCTCTAAACCACGAGTCTCGTGTTTTCTTGATAGCCAGCCCTCTCTATAAGCACAGTCTACTTTGAACTTCAGTGCCAGGACTTTTGTGATTCTTCTCACGTCTCTTAGAACAATGAAGAGGCTGCAGAGAAATCTATATCATATCCAGCAGCCTGCCAGACACTCCCTGACTGATGCTCTCCATCTATCTGTGTGTGTCTGAGTGTCTGAGTGTGTGTGTGTGTGTGTGTGTTGTGCATCTCGATGTTTGCACGCATGTGCTACAGATATAATAGTAATGAATGTGTGCTGCCTGTTTGTACAAATGAATTTGTCTTTGTGTGTGTGTGTTTGGTTGTGAGGAAGCGTGTGTGTGCTGGCATGTATCTATGGGGATAAAGAAGAAAATAATAAGTGTGCATGTGTGTGCGCGTGCATGTGTGCCTGTGTATGTGTGTGTGTGAGTATGTGTGTGTGTGTGTGTGTGTGTACTCACAGCTCTCCAGCTGCATGATACAGGTCTGGACGTCCATGGGGAAGTTCTTCAGATCCATGGGACAGGCCAGGACCAGTGTTATTCTGCCCACACAAACACACACACACACACACACACACACACACACACACACAATAAGAGGATTATCTAGGGCTTTATCTTTGTTATTCAACCTACCAGTGCCAAGCCATGACACAAAACACTAACCTGGTCTGAAATATCAGGATGTATAGTTTGTGAAACCGATATTAATATTAATACATTTTTGCATTTTCATTCATTTTCATTTTTTCTTCCAGCCATTTAGCTGACACTGTTACCCGGAATGACATCTAATGTGTGCGACAGCAAAATAACCTTGAGCTCTGAGATCACCAACACCACAGCAAAACAATTTACATTACATTTACATTTTGTGAGGTACAATTTCTCCTCACTTGATGGTTTCTGTGGAAAAATCAGCAACAAGACTGCAAATATTTACAGAGGACAGCACAGCAACAATTCAAACCTGTGGCTGATATCTTTTATTTTATTTATTTTTTTATTTTTTTTACCTCATGCAAGGTAAGAAATTAGCTACGTCTCTATAACAAGATGGAATGTTTAAAGAAAAAGCCTTGTTTTCAGATTAATCCTCATACAATATTAAAATTAAGTGAAAGCTTAATGGGAGGAAAACCCACAATTTGCTACTGTTGAACTATTTCCCTATCTTAAGCAACTGACATCAGTTAACTTCTTTCCATTCAAATATCAGTATTTCTGACACATTAATCATATAGTTTTGATTTCTTTTCAGTGGTTTTATTGAGCTGAAACTGACTGAATGGATACACGTCCTTACACAGGCATGAAACTCTTAAAACTGAAGGCCTGCACATGAAAACAGACTTTACTGGTAGCTGTACCAATGTGATGTGTCAATCAAAGAGCCATTTAATCTCTCTCCTGATTTCTACTGTTCTTCATTCTTATGTATACTTAGAAGAAAACTTTTCTTGTATTGATTATACACATACTCAAATAACTGCTATACAACAGGCTATGATACCTTGTTAAACCCATTTTTACTCATTTCTAATACATTCTTGTACCTTTTTTGTATTTGCAAAACACAGTGTGACTGCTGGTTTGAAAGGTGCTATAAAAATAACGTTACTTACTTACTATTGCATCACCTCCATACCTAGGAGCATGCTAAATAACACCCCGCTAGCTATTATTTTTCATATTCAAGGATGTTTATTTGAGTGGGAAAACCCATTTCACCTCTGCTTAACTTCTGTAGCGTAACAGGAGGTTGTTGTGATGCAGAGAGGATGATTTTACAGCAGATCGTAACAGATATCAGGCCTTTCTGCACGTTGCCATAAAGCTGACAGGAGCTACAACACATACATCCAGGAGGCCTGAGTTACCCAATAACACTTGCCCACCGTGACAGGATGTCGAATATGTACTGCATATGATATAGATGTAGCTTTCACAGTCATCCTGCTCTTTCACAGGGTTCAATGAGGTGGTTTCTGTTTGCAGGTCCCTGTCTATAAGTTCCTGCTGTGGGAGAATTCTGAAAATGTCCATCCATCGCACCACGGCTGCAAAAACGATACGTATTTGAACCTTTTCTGCCGCAGAAGGTACAGATTTAGTATTACATGTGAAATTTAGTGGGCTGTATTTTTCATTTGGCATGTCAGCGGGAACTCAGTGCCTGACCTCGTGTACTTTTGTTCCACTGCAAGAGGACTTAAAATCCTGCGGTGCTAATGCAAGATGCGATGCATAATAAGGCAACGTCTGCTACTGCTGTCACTGAATATACTCGACTCTCGAACAAATGAAAACGGAAAAATTCGAAAATGTATGGTATCTTTCAAAGGACACTGTAAATGAAGTTCTTGGTGGATATTTTTACAACCTAGATCCTATTTTAGACATCTTGGAGGATGAACTTTAGTTGTGCATTTTTTCAAAATGCAAAAAGCTTTGGGCTATAAGACGTTCCTCAAATGAAATTCTCATGTATTCCTTTTGATTTCGCTGACACTCATGGAGCTGTGTATGAGTTCAGAGCGAACGCTGCATTTCCTTTTGATGTACACAAGGCAATGTGCGTTGGACGACATGAAAATCTAGCAGTCCAATCTCGACAAGTTTACTTTCATCTTGGAGGAGGTGCAGCCATTGGTCATGACTTCTCCCCGTACAGCGTACAGCTACTGTGGGGCGATAAACATCAAAAACAGAGTAAACAACATTTACAAGACCCACTTTCTTTCCCCCACGGACGGTTTAATATCCAGAGCCGCCTCGTCGTTCAGAGATCAAACTGATCAACGGAGGGTTCATTTTGATGGTGTCAAGTTAAAAAATGAAAGCGGCGGGGTGGAGGTGAGGGGTGTGGGCCGGGTTGCAGGGTGTCTCGTCTTTCTCGACGCTTTTTCTGATGCTATTTATAAAGCACCAATCCCACACCCGCCTTTTGGACACGAAGGTGAAAACCGAGGTTGATAACAGATCAGATACACTGCTGGAATACTAACAGGCTGAGTGTATTACCATGGCTGTTAGGGGGAATGTGCCGGTGCTTTCTCATTCGCCCCTGAGCGGAGGCAATA
>OMLB01042960.1:0-14029 GCA_900302555.1 Myripristis jacobus
GCATCTGTCATGTTGGCAGTGGCACACTTGAATAATGTGGATCGGCTTTAGCACAGCAAAAAGAGGAAGGTGGGGAGCTGCGCCCATAATGTTTTTTTTTACTTAACATTTTCATCGCCTGTCCTTATCTTGTCTGGACCCAAATTTTAATTTCCTCACCCTCATGAAAACATTATTACTACTGCAGAATCATTTGAACACCCACCCACAACAAATCTGAGGTTTCAATCCATTATTTAAAGGAGAACTGAATTACACACATGGTTGATAGATAGATAGATAGATAGATAGATAGATAGATAGATAGATAGATAGACAGATAGACAGACAGACAGACAGACAGACAGACAGACAGATAGATAGATAGATAGATAGATAGATAGAGACAATCATTTGGAAATCATATTTCCAATACTGGACAAATACAAAATTGGTGCCTCTATGATAATCTTTAGCATGGCTCCAGGCTATAGTATGAAATCACAAACTAAAGCCTTGCTTTTATGACTTCTACCACTGCTAAGAATTGTTAATATTCACTAACACAGATGGGACTGGCAAAAAATTCTTCAGTATTCCTTGTTAAGAATCCAGGAGCTGGAATGACTAGATTTTTTAAAAACTGGTTCATGGTGAGATGAGCAGCAATAAATACTTTAGTGAAATATTACGATGCACTGTAATGCAGAAACAAGTCTGGGAACAGTGACACTGCAGAATGAATGGCTGCCAGTCACTGACATTGCTCATTTTGATTAGGCCGACTATTTATCCAGTTGCTCAGTTTGAATGGCTACAGTCCTTCTGAGGGTTTTCATATTCTATCATCCTGGTAATTTGGCTCGGTTGCCACCGGGCGGTTACCATGTCTGCAGTGGCAAGGGATTCCCCTCAACTGATGGGCGAGGCAGCAGACACACCCCGCTGCCCGCTGCTGCAGAGAGACTGGCTGGGTGAGGGGCAGCCCTCTCTGACTCGGCATAAATCTGAGGGGTGGAGCCGGGCCCCCTCTGACATTACCACTACAGCCTGGTCCTAGACGGCAACGCAGACTGCGGCCTGACAAGCCCACTGACAGCCCCCCACACCTTACTTGTTGACTGCTGGAGGTGAATTTGCTTTCTAGGGTGGCTCACACTGTATCCCTCCTCCTGCCGCCCTCATTAAACAGGACCTCTCCCCAGCAAGGCTCGGACTCACGTGGTGGGGCTAGTGCTGCTAGGATTGGATGCGGATAGGACCCTCACAGAAAGATCTACAGTAGTCCTACAACACATTTTGGCACCACACTACACAGATATCACAGCAATACTATCAGTCTAGATGAGAACACTATAGAGATACTACAGAAGATACAAAACCTATAGGCTACCATAAAGCCTGATGATGTCACTAGAGGCTCACTATTTAGCACCACAGGCACACTGTCAGCCCCTATAGGAATATAATGATTTTTTCCCAGCAGGATAGTCCTGGGCCTAGTCAGGCAGCACAGCAATCCTTAACTTCTCCTGTCAATTTTGGTAGCCCTCTCTGATCTTGTGGTCCAGACAGTGATGTAATCATCAGATGCGGCTCCTGTGTGAAGTTGTGATAAAATGCTGGCTATGAAATGGTGCACTACGGGTGGGCCTAGCCTATAATACTGCATCTTGGCAAATGCTGCGACACGCCTCTGTGTGGGAACCTGCTGGAGGAGGTCGAGGACGCAAGGATGCGGTTGCTACACAGCATCGATTAACACACCAGTCCATCATGCTACACGTTGCAGAAAAAAAAAGCCTACCATACACTGCAATATGACAACCACGGAATATTCTGGAAAGGTTTCCATCCGTCGACACCCACGTCTGAAAGGTGAATGGTTCATATTGTGCAGAGTGATGCTGCGCAAAAAAACGATTTCGATCAACCTTCAGAGAGCGTTGCCTTCCCCATATTGCGCCATGTAGATTTGACAAAGCATTACCTCATTGTTTCCCTACACCAGGCTCAAGGAAACGGGGTGGCAATTTTACACCAAGTCGATGCCTTATAATTTCGTGCTCAGCATCATGCAAACCGGAACATGGCCATCCCCACAGCCTACGATGTCACCCTCATCATGGTACCACTTGCCTCGTCTTCTGCTCTGCCAGTATGCGCATCATTTGACGTGACCACCTCGCCACTCTTTCACATTTTCCACTCACTTGATTCAAATGGGTGATTGAACCAAGTCTCGTAATTGTCTTGATTTTGACTGTCCTGTTTTTTTCGCACATTATTTCCCCCCCAATCTCAGCCCAGCCATGCAGCCCGAGCGTTTAAAAAGGAACTGGGCGAAAGGCACCGCCCCAAGATCAAACAGTCCGCATTTTGCCCCTCAGACAACCACAGTCCATCGCAGCACAGGCCCAATAAAACGCCTTAATTCACTGTACGCCGGTCAATCTAGATGGGTATCTCCCTCACCGGTGCCAAATGTTAAAACAAATTGCATTTCGAGCTGAAAGAAAAGGGCCGAATGTGAACGCAGGCTTCACGGGCCTTGCTGTCGTGTTCCAAATGATGTTGCCGAAATCGCATGAGAATTACCTTTTATCACGCTCAAAACCGCGTCTTCACCATATTTGTGATCTTTAATCATAAGTTTCATACACCATTTTTGGCGGCTTGTGCGATTAAACAGCGTTATGGGCTCTCCAGAGTAGACACACTCCCTTGTCTTTGTGTCACCGCTCCGTGGCTCCCTGTATTTTACACATTTCTCACAGTGACACACACGCACACACACACACTGACGAGGCTATTTCACGAAGATACAAAGAAAGTGATCCAGAGGAGAAAGATCGTTACAGAGGAAGTCTACTTACCGATTTCATGGCAGCTGCCATATCATCATATCTCTCCGCCTGCTCGGCCAGCCTGGCTTTCTGCACCAGTTGCTCACGGTCTACCATTTTTAGATGTCGTTAGTGTGTTTCTATCCTATGTTTCTCGAAGCAGAATGAGATAATGTATTTTTTTGTTTTTTAATATATATTGCAGTGTAACGGTACCGGGTCTTCTTGCCGCAGCTGCTGCCTGCTGTCTGCGCCTGCCGACGGGACACCCCTCCCCCTCCGAGCACTTTCCCTGGTTGTGTCACCACCCAGAAAGGCGTGTCTTCCCGGAGTGATGTAACGACTCTTGTTGGGAGCTCAGGGGAAAAAAAAGAAAAGAGAGAGAGAGAGAGAGAAAGAAAGAAAGAAGGAAAGAACAACTGGTATAAGGCAGCTTATTTACCCTACAGTGAGGTGTTTTTGGAGCGGCCGGGACTTACAAGACATCTTTCATTAATTTGGGCAATAGAGCAGGAGAGGCCATGCTGCTCAGAGTGGCTGCTAATTAAACCTAGCACTGATAAGCACTATGTCCAAGGGTCTTTTTGTTTTCTGCTGTAAATCATCTTGCATATACAAAAGCAAGAATGCAAATGTCCTGTCTCTCTTGAGCAGCAAATATGTACTTTTTATGGTATCATTGTATATTTATTATTATTATTATTATTATTATTATTATTATTATTATATGCTCAAATAAAGGACTATTTAATGTCTGTGAGCCCAGATATGAGGAGCCTCTTCTTCTCGACCACTTGTGAGGACTATTGTAGTTTCTTGTCAGTATTACACCGGGAACAGTGTTTCCCAAGTCCTGCAAAGGCACATTTGATGAGCCTCCAGAGCCAGCTACTAGACACACACTACATGCATGAGCAAATATGTCTCATTTTGTTAAATGATAAGCACTGCTGTGGCCTATTGATAAGATAATTAGTCTTATAAGGAGTATGTGACAAAATGTACAGTTCTAGTCTTCAGTCTGATTGGCTGAGGCACCTTCACAGCTGCTGTAAAACAGCTGGTGAAGGCATACCTTTAACCAAGGACCAGTCCCTTGAAATATCAGTTTATTAACCAAGTGCATTGTTCAGCTGTTGTCCAAGGACTATCTTGTTTGGTGGAGGAAAACTGGTTAAAATTCAGAACTGTGCCTCTCACAAATTAATTATATGTGTGCTTTCTTTTTTGAACATAATGATGTGTTAAGACGTATCACAAATCAGTCTTGTGCTGTGTGTTAATGTGTGTTTTTTTTCATAAAAGCTTGATTAAATTACCTTAGAGCTAGAGAATTTTTGTATTTGGGTCTTAAACATATGTTTGTCAAACCATTTTATATTAGCCTTTAATCCAACAGACAAGAGCAATTCAAAAACCTAAGGCTGGACGATGGATAACATTTATTTGCCAGCCTCAAAATATCAATATCAGTGTGTCTGGAGAGGAGTGATGTTGTTGGTTCTAGTGACAGGGCCCAACAAAATGGCTGCTGCTGGGTTGTGTGGTAATCCATACAGGGCCTGTCAGCAGCTCTCTCAGAGTGATAGTAACTATGACAATCCGACAGACCCTCCAATGATAACAGCCTCACATGTGCCAGAGAACTGCACTAATTTCAAGATTCCACAGGCTACGTGTTATTTTGAGCACACACTCTTGGCAAGCAGCGCACGAGGCCGGCCAAATCCTCGCTGTCAAGCAGATGAGGTATTTTTAATAGAATTATGTCTCTCAAATTTGCACACTTGCATTCATTTTGCTCATGGGTCAAATCAATTAAATCACACACAAATGAGCTCTGCTGAGTAATGTGCATATTTTCACTCACAAAACAATAGACATTTAGGGGACCTGACACAAGAAATGGGAAAATGAATTGTTCCAGCTTTGCATTGGAGTGAAATTTATTCCCAGTTAAATATACTAATAGCTCTCAGGAACGTTGTTTATCATGGATGCCTAACCTGTTCATCTATACTCGTACAGATTGCAGCAGGAGGATGAATGAACACCTGTGGGATCCTTTTGATATTGTACTATTTTTATTGTGTCCATAGAATTGGCACCATTCTAGTACACTTCAGAGCTCTGGGGCCAGTAATACACACATTATATCTGGCTTCATAAAGACAATATTAAGACAAAAGCAATTTTTTTTTTCAAACCTGAGAATTGTTGTGCGATGAGTGGCAAAACCATACCAAGTAATTGAGTGTTTCATTCAAAGTAGGATTTGTTTTGCTCCCATCCCCATAACCCCCTTTTTAAAAAAAAAACCAGAACAGCAGAACATCAGGTGTCAATCCTGATTAGCTTAGCTTTGTATCACTATATTGTCAGACTGTTAAATGTTGAGATAAAAATATTAACAAACATATGCATTTACATAGATACTCGCGCACACCTCATTTATCTCACACAGAGATCATATGAAATACACACTCAGAATTAAACACAACAGTACGAAATTCTTAAAACAGTTACAATTCCAAGGCCCAAACTGCAGATCAAGAAAGCACTGATTTTTATTTTTAGGCACAAGAAAACTAATTCAGCCTGCGTTTTTTTTTGTTTGTTTGTTTGTTTGTTTGTTTTTTGAAATAGCAGTCTGAGAAGATTTAGCCAGTCTTGTACAAGAACATTCAAAAGACATGCAGAAATGGAATCACAGGTTTTGCTCCACGGCAGGAGAAACAGCTGCAGGCGGAAGTGATTAGTCCAGAGACAGAGAAAAGTATTTACGATGCTGTGCAGTAGTAACCAACTTGCTGGCAGAATGGAGGTCTTCATGATCAGGACCACCTCTAGTTTCATTCAGTAATAAATAAAAAATAAAGCAACCAATTCAATTTATAACCACCTGCTTGCAGCTAAATGTCTTGTACCTTGTCCCTCCAATCTGTATATAGTTGCAGGCAAAGGGTGTTGACTTTGCCAAGGAGACATGTTGTGGCTCTGCTTAGCTTCCTGTAGCAGGGCAGAGGGTAACGGGATGACTCCTTTTATCTACACAATGAATAATTGATGGACTTCCTCCAGCATACCTTACTTAATCATCAAAGAATTCACTACCACACGGCAGCCATGTTCAGTAAATATTTTAGCATTTTGGGCAAGTGAAGGAGAGACAGAGAGACAGTTAAAAGCTTTGGTTTTCATTGTTTATCAAATAAAAAAAACTGTGTACATTGTATTTTATATCATATATATTTATTTAAAGTGCTTAATAGGAATAGATAGCTATAGTATGTATTGATATATTGTTATATTTGTTGTTTGTTTTGTTGTCGCTGGTGGAGTATTCCTTCAGCAAAGTGTGAGCTGTTATTTACATAATGTATACAAGTCCTGGGTTGATACGCCCACTTCCTGCTCATGTTGGAGGTGGGTGTGCTGTTCTGCTGAAATCACGAAAGTGAGCAGGTGACCCCAGCATCTTCAGAGTGATCACAATTGTGCACCTCCCAGGATATATGGGAGCACTCCTGGAGAGAGGCCTCTGCACCTGTGCACTTGAGATTGTCCAGCAGGATTGTACCCGCGCCGGGGCCAAAGAAGGCTTCTTCCCGTGCCGCCGTGGCCTCTCCACAGCCGAGCTGGCGGCACACGACCTGGGCATCAGGGAGGTCCCAAGCATCATCGCACACGGTGCCCCATTCAGACCCCAAGAACATCTCCACCCGGCCTTCACAGCGGTGCTGGCCGCCCACCAGCCTCACTTCACCTACAGAGACAAAGAGGAATCTTTTAAATCTTCATATCTGTTGTTCCTAAATAGTTTGGGACCCATTCTGGGACCCATTCTAGAGGAAAATGATATGAACCAATGCATCACAGCTGTGCAGACTAGCAACAAACCTTGACTTGGTGGTTTGGTGGTGGGAATCCTGTCTGTTGCTCCAAAGTCACGTCCGCTTACAAGGTTTTGGAAAGCTATGGGAAGCAGAGGAAAACAATAATGCCTCAGTGGTCAGGGCAGGAAATATCAGTTCACAAAGGCATTAGCAAAGCTCTCTTCCTCATCATTATCCTAGTAATCAATACAGAAAGCCTACTGCAGTGTTGTTTTATGACCGTGATATATGGACAGCATTTTGCAGGAATATTGTTCAGCAATTTTGCCAACAGTTATGTGTGTGTTTTTTTCCTGGTGCCTAGGCTTTAGTGTCATGCATAGTGCAGATTATGCCCCATTTTCCAATGCCATTCCTGATTAAAGCAATATTATTTGTGTGCACTGATAAAAATAAAAAACGCTGCCTTTAGAAATCAGAGGTATAACCATATTTTGGTATCAACTTTAAACAAATGATGTGCTGTCTAACTGAAGGGGAAGAAGTTATTTTTTCTCTCACTGCTGTGTGTGTGTTTGATTTAGCCTTAAAGAATTGAAATTTGGCCTGTGGGCATACAGTGATGTTGATGAGGCCTGACTCCTCCACTCTATTTTTTATGCTCTCTGGGCTGTCTGTTCCTCAGAGTAGTACACTCATACACTGCAAAGAGACAGCTCAGCAGGGCGGGCATAGATGACTGGAACAAATAGTAACTGTAAGCTTCCTGTGAGACGAATGACTAAGGTTGATGTGTATGTGCGTGCATGCATGTAATTATATAGATGCATATGTGCAAGTGCACATATGTTCAATGTGTTGTACGTGTGTGTGTATGCCTAACTCTCTTGGCCTGCTGTAGATGCACTTCCTGTTGGAGAGGTCCAGTTGAGGCCTAGTCTTACGTGTGCAGATAACTCCAGCGTCCTCGTGGTGGCCACAGTTGTGCTGACTCCAGCCCAGGTGGAAGCAGTCTGTGAGCTCGCCCTCGCTGCCCTGGCAGTCTACGTTGTCCAGCAGGACGGGGCCCGAGCCATAGCCAAAGTAGGCCAGGGGTTTGGCTGAGATAGCGGGGCCGCAGCCAAGCTGCCTACACACCACCTGGGCGTTGGTCAGGTCCCAGTCATCATCACACACCGTTCCCCACACGTTGTTGTAAAGGACCTCTACACGACCCTGGCAACTGTTGTTACCATTCACCACACGAATGGTTTGCCGGTCTTCACAAGACCAAAGAGAAGGGTTGTAATTTTAGAAAAGGGGTGGAAATCTCGAAACCCAAGTCAGTTCTAATGATTGATATTTGAACATAATGCAATATCATAAGAAGGTGAATCAGTGTCAGAAGTGGCTTTGAAGTGTAAAATGTCCTGTGCTTATGTGTGAGTAGATTTCAATTTGTGGATTATGCATTGTTACCTCTTGTTGTCAGAGCAGTTGTGCTAACAGCTGTTGTTCTTTTGGTGATTGGAATTGTTCCATCTGTTGCTGGAGGGAAAATGTAATACATGATAGAATGAATAACCTTATCACCCAATAAACCAGACTGCCTGTCTAATAATAATCATAGTGGGGATGGTCTGTTGCATGCTTTCAACACCATGTTTTTGTGGCGCTGCAGTGTCATGCATATTCTGACACAACAGGGAGGAAATAGCACTCCCTGTTGGCCTTGAGGCAGAAGTGCAGATTTTACTCTGGGAGTTTATGTCAGTAAAAATGGCTGTTCCCCTAGTTAGTCAGATGACTTAATTGCCTCTAGCAAAGCCTTCTTGTTCGTGATATGGCTTCTGTTTTTACCTGCAGGGGTGTTTGTGAAGATAAAACTTCTCTGGCGTTCTGTCTCAGTGTTAAGAGGAGGAGTCACTGTAGTGGAAGCTGAACCTGAAAAGGACAGACAGTGGGAATGGCAGGACTTAATATATGCACTACCAGTAACACTAATACCAGTACTACTTCTACTACAGCTGCTACAAATACTGGCACCAGTATTGCTGTTACTACTACTACTTCTGCTATTACTGCTGATGCTTATAAATAGTACTCTCACTGCTCCACTACAACTATTTCTACTGCTATCACTACTACCACAATTACTGTTGCTACTACCAGTGCCACTGTTCCTTCTACTGCTAATACTATTATTATTACCTCCACCATTAGTTCTACCACAATTATTAATAGTATCCCTCTTTTTGCTGCTTCAGCAACAACTACAACTACCACTGCTACAGCTACTGCTATTATTACCATTACTATTACTACTATTACTACTACTACAACTGCTAATATTAATATTACTACAACTACTACTACTACTACCACCATCAGTACTACCATTACTATTACTACAACAACAAGTACTATTACAACTACTGCTATTACCTCTACAACCAATACCAATGACATCACTACTACTTAAACTACTACTATAACTATAACTACTACTATTATTATAATTATTATTATTGTTGCAACTAATACCGCTACTACTACCACTACTAGTACTACAACAGCTACTATCACCACTACTACTATTATTACTATTACTCCTATTACTTCTTCTATTACTACTACTACTAATAACATCATTATCATCGTCAACATCATGAGAACAATAATATAAAAAAGAAGAAACTAACAAATTATCAGTAATAATAGTCACCTTATTAAATGGTTGTCATGAATTGCTTTTGTTGCAACCTTGTGTGATCAAAACAGATTTTGTCTGGTTTATATCAGTACTAGTTGTGTCCATCCGGATTCCCTGTTTGAGAGCAGCTTACCGGTGCAGATGACCCCAGCGTCCTCATGATGGCCACAGTTGTGTGTGCCCCAGCCCAGGCTATAGCATTTAGACAGCTGCTGTTCGTTGCCATTGCAGTTGACATTATCCAGCAGAATCCGGCCTGTTCCATAGCCAAAGTAGGAGTTGGTGAGGGCCGAGGTGGCGTGGCCACAGCCTATCTGCTGGCATACCACCTCCGCATCATTCTCTCCCCAGTCATCATCACACACTGTCCCCCAACCTCCTGAGTAGTAGATCTCTACCCGGCCTTGGCAGTGGTCCACTCCACCCACCAGACGGATGGTGCCATCTCCTGAACCAAGAGGGAGGGATGGATGGAGATTCATTTGGAATAGCCTATATCTTTCTTTGCATACAGCAGAGTGCAACACAATTTCAAGCTTTTCAAAAAATACATTTAAGTTATTTTTTTTAGACAATATGGGGCCATCGATGGATGGAAATCATTGTGAATATTAGCTGCAAGTGTGGGTATGTAAGAGAGAAAGACAAAGGAGAAGGGTGTGGGCCTATACAGTACATAGTTTCAGACAAAACAGAGGTGAGAAAGTTGAAGCGAAAGGAAGGTGAGCTAGTATTGCACTAAGCATAGATGTTGTCATCTCATGCTGTAGACCGAACAAAAACACGTTCTCATGTATCCATCATCTACAATAGCTCTAAACCTAAGCAAGCCGTGGATCTATGAGCCCTCACTACATTCCCAGTGGGATGCATGACGGCCTCTGGAGAACCAGGTGGAAACGTCACATTTTAACCCAATATGCCTCTTGCCAGGTGTCCTATGACCCGCTTGGGATTCAACAGCAAAAACAATAGGGCCACCTCAACAAAGGCTGACCCAGCAAACAATAAAGATGGCCTGGAATTTGGGAGGCCTTTGGGGTGTACTACACTGTTTCTTTGAAGATTTCCAAGAGGTATTTTCACCTAATCTGACCAGCCTTTGATGTTCAGCACAGTTTTGGGGCAGGTGCATGAATCTGTTATACAGTGGCCCTGATTTCTGAAGGGAGCTTATGGTCAATTTAAACTCTGGTTCTCCTATGAAAAAAAGGTCATATGGCGAACTTGACCATGCTAGTGAGATCATTCTCATGTCTGCACTGAATGTGGGTATGCTGGATTGAGGGTTTTCTCTTTTCCCACAGAATGAAAAAAAAGCCAGCATTCATTATTTAATGAAACCTGCCACTGCAGTTTGTAGTAACAGCTGTTGTACCACCTGCCTATTTGATTTGCTTGTTTTTAATTCAATTATTTTAATCATAGAGTTTGACAAATCACAGCCTACAGAAATTAAATGCAGGAAAGCTGGCTTAATGTTTAATTCCTCCAAGCTTCCATAATTTTATTTCATACTAAGTGTTTTTCTTTTTTATATCCTGTATGGCAATCAAATTTTTGCTTGCACAGGAATGATAAACAAATGAATAGCTGCACAAAGCCAAGGTTTCATAACTTGAAGACATTACCTGTACTCATCTTGTGTACATATGCACTAACTCTTTAGAAATGAGCTCTTAGTTTGCTATTTTATCAAATGCATCAGTTCCCTGTGATATATTTTCAATATATTCTACTTGCTTTTAACACAGTCTCAAAGAGTTCTTGAAATCTCTGTAACTGGCAGAAAATCTCTGCCTACCTTTGGATTCTTGCCATTTTCTTTTGCACTTAACTTTGGAGATAAATTCAACTCTGTGACCTCTCCCATTGGCGAAAGACCAATCTCATTTAGATAAAAGCAGAGACTACTTACGTAAACCTGACTTCCTGCGGGTTGGTGTGGTGGGCTCCCATGGATTTCTTGGCTCCACCGCGACTACACCTATCAGCAGGAGAAAAAAATAAACAGGAAACAAGAATTTTAGAAACTTTTTCATCTTCACGACTCCCTAGATTTCATGAAGACATGCTTCACCACTTCTTCGGCTCCACTACAGCCCTCACCTTTGCATGTAATAGCCACGTCCTCATAGTGGTAGCAGTTGTGGATGCCCCAGCCCAGACTGCCGCACTGGCTCAGGTCTGTCTCTCCTCCTTTGCAGTCCACATTATCCAGCAGGATGGGCCCTGAGCCCTGTCCATACTGAGAGCTGCTGCCCACAGACACAGCCAGCCCACAGTCCAGTTGTCGACACACCACGTTGGCATCCACCATGTCCCAGTCGTCGTCACACACCGTACCCCAGGATTCATTGAAACGCACCTCCACACGTCCCTCACACTTGTTACGCCCATTCACCAGTTGTACTGTGGGGAAACAGAGACAGTTTGCCATGGCTTCATTCTGTCCTATTTCGAATATGATTATGTTAATGTCACTTTTTATTAGTATGCTTGCTTCAGTAAAACACCTTAAGTGTTCTTCTTGTTTTGTCATCTTCATTTCTTCAAACACTATTTTGTCGCTAATTCCCCTTGCACCATTCAAATTATCAAGACCATTCATTCATTTATTTTATATATCAGCTCTTTTTGAACCCATACAATATTTCGGACAGACTTTATTCAATCTCATGTCTTTCAGTTTTAATTACTATGTGATTTGGCTTTTTGATACCTTCGGTATTTAATGAGAATCACAGTTTTGTACTGTTTTTCTAGCTTTAAAATGTTGTCATAATTCACCCTAGCCTTCCCCACCAATCAATTTTCAATATTAAAAATGTCGTTGATCTGACTGGCTGCTTCAGCTTCATATATTTTAAATTGCATGTCCTTTGACTGTCTTTATTCATTTTTCACTGTAAAGTTATAGCCTTTTGGGTTATTTGGTTTTTAACGAGCCACAATTATTTAAATAAATAAATAAATAAATTCATTGACTTATAAAAGGTCCACTGTTTGAGGAGCATTACAGTAGCATGCGTTACTGTCTGGAAAATAGTGAAATGAGAAGACAGATTAGCATGACTCTAACAATAATGATAGATAATAGCGAGAAAAGTCTTTTTGGGGGGACGTCTAATCCCTTCCAACTTAAAGGAACAAAATAAGGCTGAATGAGCCACATGACTCCTTGGACATGAGGTAGGTAGATGGAGAGAGAGGGAGGGAGGGAGTGCATTGCAAATAAGTAATTGAAGGGATTAGGGAAATGGAGAGCTGGGGAAGTGACCTTGTTTAGAAAGCCCCAGGCACTGATCTACCATCGTCACTCTCTCTTTCATCGACTCACAGCCATCCACTGGAAGCTAGATTTTCATAACCTGGCCTAGATGCAGATGTTCTTAGCTGAACATGAGTGTCTGGACAGGTGTGGTGGAGGTGGTGGTGGCTGGCAAGGGCCCAGCTTATGCCTACCTTGGTAATGCATCTTTGCAGAGGTCTGCACACTATTGGCTGAAACAAGAGGGAGAAAGGAACATGAGAGAGTGAGGGAGAGAGAGAGTTTGGCCAAATTATTTGTTGAAAGGAGGTTCTTGGCCTTCCATAGTTACTGTACTCTATATCTACTATATCTATTTTCCTGTAACCCTAGATCCAGCTTGAAACGCAACAAGAAGCCTATTTAGAGCCCTAACTGCACCAGTAAGGGAGTTACAGCAGAAACGTGTGCTTGCCCACTGCTGTAATTCTTTGAGAGGTTTTTTTTATATTGAAAGTGAAGTGAAGTATAAAAATAAGAAACTTCAACTTCCAATCAAATTGTGCTGACCAAAATTTGATGAGCAAATTATTGAAAAGTAGACTGGGAATCAACTGGGAATTGGAACATTATGTGACATAATATAATGGGTGCAACCAGTCCATGAGGGACTGAGCTGACCACAGCTGTGACCAGTCCTGGGATGTGAATATTTTAATGCAGTACATTCCCTGAAAAGTTCATGAAGACACAGTGGAGGACATTTAGGGTCTGGTATAGAGGATATTCTAATACCTGAACACTGTGGTATTGGGTTTCAACGACTGACAAAGACACTAAAGGGACTTTTCAAAACATCACACTCAATGTAGGTCAATTCACAGGCTTCCTCCAGTGTAAGTGTTTGCTGCACATATATATATATAGAGAGAGAGAGAGAGAGATATATATACATATACATATACACATATATACATATACATATACACATATATACATATACATATACACATATATACATTGTACATTGTACTCATTGTAAAGTGTTACCATATATATATATATATATATATATATATATATGTTTTATATTTTACATTCTTCAAAATAGCCACCCTTTGCTTTGTTCACAGCGCTGCAAACCCTTGGCCTTCTCTCAATGAACTTCATGATGGTTTTGGTTTTCACTTCACAGGTGTGCCTTGTCAGACCATCAGTTGTGTTGTGCAGAAGTCAGGTTACTACACAGCCGACAGCCCTATTTGACAACTGTTAGAATTCATATTATGGCAAGAACCAATCAGCTAAGTAAAGAGAAATGACAGTCCATCAAAACTTGAAAAAACTTTAAATGTGTCCCCAAGTGCAGTCGAAAAAACCATCAAGCGCTACAACGAAACTGGCACACATGAGGACCGACCCAGGA
>OMLB01042961.1:0-22500 GCA_900302555.1 Myripristis jacobus
CGCTTTATTTGCTGTGAACTTCAGGCATGTATGTCCGATGTTTTGGTGTTTTCTTTTGACTTAACTGATTTCTGCAGTTTCTCAGCAGGTATACTTACATCTCTTTTACCCACACAGGCCTAGATGCAGAGCTCTATTATGTGCGGGATGATGTCGTGAATCAGTATGCACTATCCTTCACCCTACCTGTACCCAGTGAGACCAACAGCCTCCACTTTACATGGCATTCCAAGAGTAAGGTGAGGCTCATCATATGGCGTTATCGATGACTCGCCTTAACGCAATCTACAAACACAGGCCAACTCCAACCCATTTGAGTGTGTAGTAACAATTTTGTTCACCAACAGGTTGACTACCGACTTGGCTTCCAGGTGGAGAACTCTGCCGCCATGAACCAGCCACAGAGCAACATCTCTAGTCAGGGAGAAGTGCCCCGCATTACCTCTGGTTTGTCAACCACTTACCTCTTGCTGTGTCACATCCTCTTAGAGCAACTGACACTGACAAATCATATGATTAAATCCACATTTCAGGGAGGTGTTAGCTACTTTCAATACCAGTAGAATTGGATCAGATTTTGGAATCTGTTTGAAAGCTGTTATTTTAGCTGTGGCTGTGATCAGGCACCACTTGATGAAGTGTTATTGTCTGCACTACATTTTGTAGCCTCAATCTGTGGGAGCAGTGTTTTTTTGGTTATAGTTGCCCTGTCTACTTTATTCATGTCTTTTAGTTAACATTTTCAGTGTAATCAGTAGTTAGAAGACATTTCCAACCATAGCAAGTCTAATGCCTTTTTGATGGTGTTGATAAGGTTGCATTCAACACTGTAAAAATGGAGATGATTCACATATTTTCATATCCTATATGTGTACACCCAGGAATACATTGTGAAAACTGGTCAAGTGAAACACTTCATAACAAAATTACTTAAAATGTGCTAACACAGACTCTTTAATATTATGCATTACAAGAGATTTCTCTATTGATGTGTGTGTGTCTGTGTGTGTGTCTGTGTGTGTGTCTGTGTGTCTGTCTGTGTGTCTGTGCAGTGTTTAGAGTGGACCTTTTCTGTTCTGGCAAGGTGGATGGGGAGGCCGTTGTGACAGTGCAGCTCAACCTGACCATCCATGCCAACAACTTCACAGTGCTCAACTTCAAGAGGAGGAAAATGTGCTATAAAAGTAAGTTTTCAAACAGTGGTGGGACTAAAAATGGCCTTCAAGGGAGTAGTATATCTTCTCACCTTGAATCTTTGGATGAATGTCATTTTTTTTCTCCTGAAGTTCTGCTTTGAATGTTTGTGTAAGTATTTGTGTAATGAGGGCTCTGATGCTTACTGTTAAATGTCGACACTGTGCATCAGATACTTGGCATGCTGTGCTGCCAGTTAGAGAAGGAAATGTGCTTGTCTTGAGTTATGTGCTATTTTCAAACCCACTCAAGATAATTGCATGTGGCCGAGAGACTTGTTATGTTCTCTGTGGAAATAAATCCAAACTCAGCTTATTTTGAGTACCAGTCAAATTTGCAGCCATAGAGGAATAGTGTTTGTGTTTGTTTGTAGTACCACAATGGCACTCAAAATGTATGGTGAGTGATTATTGCTGCCAAACATGATTCTGGGATTGCCCTCATGTTTGCATAGCTTGGTAGCACAGGATAAATGATGTCTATATACTTGTCCCCTGTGTTAGCTGACCACTGAAAGTGTCAGAGTACAGCCATATCTATCTTTAATACATACTTTCAGATTTTGATTACAATGCTGAATGTCATGATTGGTGAAACCTGCCATTGATGGTACAGCTGAAGTAATTATTTTTGCTCTTTTACCCTTGCTCTGTGAACAGGAATAGAATCTGTCCCAAAGATCCCTTCACTTTCCAACAATATCACTCTTCAAAGGCCTGAATGTAAGTATTTCTTGCTCCACATCCTGCTTTGCTGTTGTCCCTCTCTGCCAGCTCCTTGCATCATCTGTCACAGTGGGCCTCTGCCAGATCAGATGGAAGGATTAATACCATGTGCCTCGCTGTACTGCAGCACACACCAGCTGGACTTTTCATAATAAAGGTGTATGATTCAGAGCCCAAAGAGAGGGATGCACGCTGCTATTGAAACACACTTTGTCAGTCTCCTCTGGAGTGGTCTCCCTCCTCCACTCTGACTCAGGCTTTATTCAGGCTCTTTGTGAGCACACTGCCTCAGTAACAAAGCACCATTAGTAGCTTGCCTCCCTTCTGCTTGGGTAGACCCGGGGAACCTGCGGCCCTCAGAGGCTTTTAGAGCGATGACGAGGAAAGCTCTCAGATACTAAATCCTGGGCATTGCCTCTGGTATTCCAGGCTTCCATTAACCCTGAGTGGAGTACTTGATATACTCACAGTCTGTCTCTTTTAGCTTTTTCTTTGCTCTTTCTCTCTCTCTCTCTCTCTCTCTGTCTTTGTCTTTTCTGCCCCCTGTAGAGTTTTCTCTCTCTCTTGCATTGCCTTACCATATATTCTGCTTTTCCTTTCTTACAATGCAAAAAAGTATTGAAGCGTTCTGCGCACAGTGATGTTGTAACTGGTTGCCTAATTTTCCATTTTCCCACAATGGCTGCTTTCCTGTGACTGCCATTTAACCAATGACCTGTTTCCATCAGTAGATGGTGTGACCACCCCCACCACCTCCACCCAGGTTTTCTATATCAGTGTAAGCGTCTGCTGCATTGTCATCTTCCTGGTGGCCATCATCCTGGCCATCCTCCATCTGCATAGCATGAAGAGAGTGGAGATGGAGGACAGGTTTGTTATGTCATGTCTTATTTCTCCTGGTGAATTACTCTGTATATTAGTGTTTCAGAGAAGAGATGAATGATAATCTAGCCATTGTTTACATATCAGCTAAGCCAAGTACACTTGTATTTGTTGGCTCTGTAAATTATGTTAAAAATTTCCTACAAAATGTTATCATTAAAAGAACATAAAAAATGAATCATTTCAGCAATGACAATTAAATCAAATTGTTTAGAAACGTTGCTGTAACTTTCCTCTTCTTCAGGTCTTATATTATCCATTCCAGGTGGCTTTACGTAGTTGCATTAGCTGAATTATCAGATCCAGATATTGGTGTGCAATTGGATAAACACATGCTCTAATTTTTGCTGCTATTGATAAGAGACATTTCAGGCCAGCCATTAGATCTGTTGTGAGGTCAGATCATAGAACAACAGTCTCCCTCACACAGAACAGTTGCTTACACTGCCATGGGAATTTGCCTAATGTGATATTTGAGCTAAACTGAGTTGCTTTAACGATATTTTGCGGAATTGACTTGATTTGATCACATTGCCCATGCATTCTGACATGATAGGATCCATGTGCTAAACAAAAGCCTTTTGTTCGTCTGTAGGAGAACAGGTATAAAGGGATTTTCCACTCGACCATGCTCTAGCTCTTTGTCAGCTGGTTTCTGATCAGTATGTGGGTCATGCTTGTTTTAAAGGATTTTTTTTAAAGTGATTTTTATATTCAAGTTGGGGCAGTGTTGGAGGGCAGATGCCTTATTTATTCCTGTTTTTCAGTGTGAGTGACAGTGGAAGCTCTCAAGGTCTGTCTCAACCATCCACCCAGACCACGCAGTACCTGAGGGCTGACACTCCGAACAATGCAACCTCTGTCACCAGTAAGATACTTTACTTGCTTTCCATGCTATAAAACTAACAAGTAAATATATCATCCGCCTATGAATGGTGCAGTAACCCCTTGAGCCAATACAAGATACATCATCCCTTTGAGTTTCCTTAAAATCAGACCAGTGGTTCAGCAGTGATGGGCCTCCCCTTACTTCCAGATTTCATTACACAGGGGACAACAAGCCATATTAAAAAGCAGCAAGCCTTTGAGTTTGTGATGGCGCAGTGCCAATCATTAACTGTAAAGTCCCTGATAAAATCATATCTCTATTCAGACATAGTCATGACCATCTATTCTCACTGATGTCTCACTGACTGCTCACTGTTGTGCCTAGTGAGCTGAGCATTGTTTAATTTGCTCTTGTAAAATGCTCAGATTGACATTGTTTCATACATGTATGTCAGATACGTGCTTGGTTCCAGCAAAGCACCCAACATAAGAAGACATTTCACTTCAAACAGAACACAGTATTAGCAGCAGAAAATCCTTACAGACACAAACAAGGACAACACAAGTTATTACTTTCAGATGATAACAGCCTGCCTGTATGTGTTCTTAACTTGTTTATTAAATGGATGTGATATAAGAGTTGACATCCATGCTAACGCATTTTTGTCTTTCGTCTGAGTGCTTTAGCACTATATCAAAAACAATATCTATTATTACTTATAGTAGCATGCATGAAAACGCACTTTGCCAAATCACATGACCATTCATGTACACTGGGCATGTGTTGATTGTCTACTCTATTTGTTGGTTCTCAGTTGCAGAAAATACTTTGGAGGAAGTACAACAATGGCGTTTTTGTTAGATTTCTTTGCTTGTACCAACAACAAGGTGGAAGTGTTACAGTGACATGAGTATAAGATGATAAGGCAGCAGAAAACATTGATAGGGAGCAAATATGGTAATATATTTGAGTGATACCGGCAGCATTATCCATCACTGGAGGAAGCCATGCTACCGGAAAAAAAGGAGTACCCACAAAAGACAGATAAAATCACAAAAGGTGTGTAGGATCAGCTATAATGTTTTGGCTATGCTTTGTCAATGCTTGTCAATTCTTTGTCTGACGTACTATTTTAAAATGATACCGTGTCTGCCCGTCCAGACTACAATGATGTCCTGGAGTTTTCAAACTAATACTGGATCAGCAGCTTATCAAAAGCTGAAATTGCATGAATGCTAGTCATAAATATAGCAAAAGTTAAGCATTTCAAAGTGAAAACAAGTTAGTCTGGATGTAGCCTGAGGACCACAGTATACTGTGTGTGCTGTGCCACTGCAAGAATTATTGTTGGGATAGATTTACAATTTTTGGTAATGTCCTACATCATAGTATTGGCAGTGCATTAACTGACAAGCCGCTCTGTTAAGTAGTGAACATACTTGAGTGAAAACATGACATTTTCCATACAACTTTTAGAGGAGCAGGATTCATGGCATGGTCAGGGCTCTATTCATGACCTCTCATGCCCCAGTGACAAGAGAAATATTTTTTGCACTAATGTACTACAGGCAAATAAAATTGATTGTAATCCTGTTAGGAAGAACCTGAGCATAGATTTTGACAAATGGCATTGTTTCTTCAAAAGGGCTAGAGTATGTTGGGCCCTTCATCGTGTTTTCTTCTTATTCTTGCATCTCTGACTGTGCATACCGCTCCAAATGAGATAATTGTCTGTGAATGACCTAATTAGCTTAACTAGAATCATAAGGTTGTAATAAGCAAGACAGATCCTGCAGCGATGTTCTTCCCACTTTGTCAGTGCTCTCCTTGTGAGCCATTATTGTATGAACAATGTGTGGATTATCTTTACGTCTGCTTTTTGTCAGAGCATCTCTGCAGCTGTTAGAAGTAGAGTGATCCTTTTTTATGCAGGAGATGGCAGAAACTCATCTTGTCTAAATTGATATAACTTTAGTAAATAATGGAAAATACACAGGCTATTAGAAATTAAATGAACATTGGCGCATTTTATCCCAAAGTGGAAGAAGTGCACTTTGGAATAAAGTCACTTATTTCAAATACAGACATTTTGTTAAAGCGACCATTGGTCTATACTGAGGGGTTTCCTATGACTTCCAGACATGGAACTTTAAGGACATAACAAAGTTGCAGTAAGTGGTAAACTTAAGTATGTACCCTTTGTTAGGTGTGAATTAAAGGATGTACTTACCTGCAAACAGCACCAGAATTGATTGTTAGATTGCCATTTATTCTCCTGATGCCTTTCAGTTTTTGATCCATACACATTTCCTCCAGTAGAGGTCCTTCTTGTTTTCAGTGAGGCAGCAATGTAAATATTCTGCCACCCAGCCCTTTGTCTGTCAGTCAGCACTTATTTGGTGACTGTGTGTTTTATTGGTATGAGGTACAGATAAACTGATGTGATTTTCAAGAAAAACACTGTGCAGTCGCTTTTTTTAATGATTGCAGTCTAACTCATAGGCTGATAGGCAAGCTCTACCTCCATACAAATTTGTTAAGCATTTTTTCTCTTACAGATAGAACGACTCCACCTTTCACCCCCCTGGCAACTCTTTACTCTATAGGTGACATACCAGTGGGGAGAGTGCAGCCTCTCATTAGAGCAGTCATTACTGTCTTCAAATGTTTTGATAATAAAATGAATCTTCCTCATTTAGTGAGGGAATTCATTCAACAGCCCTGAGGGGTCTAGGGAGCTCATTTTGGGAACAATTAGAATAGTACATTATAAATCAGTGTGTTTTCATGTGTCTTATCATCATTGTATTTTGCATCTTTTCCCTCTTACATTTACACTTTGTTTTATTCACTTCCCTCTTTCTTATGTTTGCTTTGCTAAATGTATTGATTAGCACCACCATCCACCTACTTTTTTACCCAACTCTTGATGGGTAGGTTTACCCAACTTGCAAGCATGCCTTGTTTAATGGATGTCTTGTCTCTGAAGTGAAAATTTACAACTACACATCCATTAGATGAGATCATGCTGTAATTTGAGTGAGCTGTCCATTAAACCACTTCTTTCTTACTCTCTCCCACCCTCCAATCCCTCCCCAACCCCTCTTGTCATCAGACAATCACCCCGGTTCTGCACCCATACTCCAGCTTGCTGCCGCCTCCTTCCCAAACCCTGGTGTTCCCTCTCACGAAACCAAAAGTAAGTTCCAATGAAGTTCTGAGAGAAGAGTAAGGAATCAAAAACTCTCTAGCGTCGTATCAAGCCATCTACACCAGTTACAATAGGCGTAAACCCACCTGCTTTTCTTAATTTTGCCATTAGTCAGATGAGTATTTGGTTACAGTTCTGTATCCCTGTATCTTGCTTACAGCCACGGCATTGTGAACAGAAGGGTAAAAGTAACACTTGATATCATGTAAAAGTTTAATAGAACGCTTCCTAAGTCGTCTTTGTGGCTGGTGAGATCCTCTAAATTCTGGTCCATCCATTTGCCTTGTATGTATACTAACCTTGTCTGTCTCCTTTGTATTGTCAATTTTATGTTTTCTCTTTTTAAAGTATATTCATAACTGACTGCTGCATACTTACTATATCCTCTAGGATTAAGATGAGAGCCAAAAACTGAGTTAAAAAAATGTATAAACATCAGAAGAAGAAAACCACAGTTTGTGCTTAGTAACTTCTGAAAACTTGAAGGCAGTAGATCAGGGAAAAAGGATTGCAGTTTCAGATGTGAGATAATCCTGGTTTCAGAAGAAAAAAATATATATATCTGTAATCACTTGCATCCTTCAGTGCAGAGGTGAGTTTGTTGTATTACATATATTTAGCATTAAACTCAGGGTGTATTCATCTGAGGTGTATGTCAATCACTAAAAACAACCCTGTCATCTTAGTGTTTTTTTTCTGATGTTGCTCAGGTTTAGCCATTACTCTGACATAGGACTGCATGAGTTTAGTGATGAAATGTTAGAACAACAAGACCTAAATGAAGTGAATTAACATAAACTCATCCATAACTCTCCTCTAACTAAATAAAAAGACAGAGTGGCTCAGGTCAGTTTTTTAACTAACATTTCCTGCTGTTGTCCTGCTGACCTCTAGAGGGTGAAGACCCTTCCTGCATGAGGAGTTTGTGCACTTACTCCAAGTTGAAGTAGGGAGATAGTTTACAGGGATTTTGTTCCATAAGCCAAAAAACTGTGTTAAAATAGTAAAAACAGTACACAGGAAAAACGGACACAATAGAAAAAGCATAGAAAATGAATTACAACTTAAAAATACTTACCCACAGTTAGCAGATTTTTTTTGACAATGGTGTACTAGTAGAAAGTTTGACATGTTCAGTTCTTCCTGTGCTGTATGTTAGAAGTCTTATAAATTGAGTTTTCCTTTTTCCAATTTCTGTGACGTGAACAGTGCACATAGTTTGACCTCTAGGTGGCAGTACTGACCTGCAGTGTGTTTTGCTCCGCTATGTAGCCTGCACACTTAAATAGAGATCTAGTCCTCATCAAATCAAAGTATCATACCAATAATTTAGCAATGACTGAGCCGATGGAATTCTGCTCCAAGCTTTTCCTGTGTTAATAAAATAGCATCCAAACAACATTAAATTCTCTTGTTGAGCTCACAAGTTTGTAATTTAAAATAGTTTTTATGACAAGATATCTGAGGTAGCTCACAAGTATGAGAGAGGCTGTTCTTTCCTGGATCCCCCAAGGGCAGTTTGACTGTCTTGGTCTGCAATTCAGTCTGGAGGCTGTTTGGTAATGAATGCTTATGTCAGTCAAGTTTCTCAGCCCTTACTGTGTCTTGTACCTTTGGCTGAGCTTACTTTTGACTTTGTTCCTCCAGTGGTGGTTAACCGCAATAATCTATGCCTGAGCAGCTCTTCACAATTCAGCCTGGTGCAGAACTCCTTATTAGCTGTGAGCTGTACACACATAAATTTAGGTTGCATTATCTCTCATCACTGACATGTTGTGTATACAGAAGGTGTGTTTACACAAAGGGGATCATGTTTACACTGTATGTTCTTCTGGGTGCAGACATTGTCGGGAGGTTGTTTTTCTTCTATGCAAACTCGGGCCTACGTAAGCTGACCGCTAATGACTGTCAATGTGTAGAGCTATTATGAAATGGAAGTGCTGTAATACTGGACGTCAAATGAAACTGAATTTATGCAACTCATACGGTACATGACTGTCTGACTGCTTTTCTTGTAACCATTTGAATTACAAATAGGGGCCTCTGTTTCTGGAGAAGTCAATATGACATGAAGAAAATATGGTTTAGTTGTAACAGCTGATGTGTAGCTCACTGTGATTTTGTTTTTGTGCCTTGACTGCCAGGCTACCCATCCCTCCGTATAGAGAAGAATGATCTGAGGAGTGTGACCCTCATGGAAGCCAAAGCTAAGGTGAAAGACATTGCCATCTCCAGGGAGAGAGTCACGCTACGGGATGTTTTGCATGAAGGTATTCACACACGCTCGATTCAGTGTAGTATAATACACACAATACAGTTACCCACTCTACCACCCCAGCATGGATCGTTACAAGTTTTTCTGTAATTTTTGGAAGCATCTGAACATTATCTGAGGAAATCACAGAACATAATCTTAGAACACCAATCGGACCATGTGACGAGAGTGGACATTTTTCCAGATCAGCCATGTTACCAAATCCGCAATAAATGCTTATGAAGCTGAAAAAAGCTGCCAGTCAGGGACATGAAAATTGCCTCTAAAGTAGTGTGAACATTTACGCATTTTAAAGAAATTCTGGTCAACATAGCAAAACAGAACAGATTTTTTTTATTCTGAGTTACTGATTTAAGGGCATGAATCACAACTTCTTGCAACACTAATATTGCTCATCTCTGCTGCTTTGTCTTCCAAGAAATACTAATCATCAGGCTCTCCGCAAATACAAGTAACACTCATTTAAATAAAAAAGAGAGAAAAAAGCACTTACCTCAACAATTTATTGTGCAATGTGTTTTCCATATTGTTATCCATTTTGGCTCAAGACTCGTGAAATTTTGTTTCACTCTTCAAATGAAACACAACAGCCTTAATCTGCTTAATTTTCTTTGTTGGTGTCAGACTGTTTTTTGTGTGGAATCCAAACTCTGATGTTTGGAGACCTCCTTAGTATACTGCAAAAAAATAAAATAAATATATATAGCCGCAAGCGGCAATTCCAGGGTTCAAGCGAACAAAGACCATTGGAAGTTGAAAGCTTCACCAGCTTAATTAAAAATAACCTTAAGGGTATGTTTCAGGTACTGATGTGGACATATCCTGCAAGTTTTGCAATAACTGGGAGAACAACATCCTATTTATAGTCCATTTTGTGTTATGCGATGCCTATTTTGATTTTCAAGTATTTTTCGGTCACTTATGTGGAAATATCTTGTGAGTTTCGTGTTTCAGGTACATACCCTGCGAATTTTGTGATGATTGGCCCAATGGTTGTAGACTTTTGTCCATTTATGTCCGATGCCATGTCCCTTTTGAAGTTCATTGGTCAATATCTTGAAAACAAAATAAGATATCATCAAGCCTTATGACACTTTTGATAAGCTTGGTCCAATGATGATCCTCAGCAAATTTCAAAGGAATTGGGCATACATTCTAGGAGGAGATGTCAAAAATGTGTTTTTCAAAAAATTAAAAATGGCAGAAAATCCAATATGGCGGACCACAAGGATTCTGAGGATTCATGCATGTCTGTACCATATTTCATATAAATCACATTTATGATGTAGGAGTTATGATTTTTTGAGGTTCAATATTTTGACTTTTAATTGTAGCGCCCCCATCAGGCTGATTGGGATCAAACGTCTGGGGTAGTATTTGCAACCAATATGCAAAATTTCATGTCTGTCATTTACCATCTCATGTGAATTTGCAAAAACATTTCAGAAGAAGAAAATGAATAATAATAATGAGACTACTACAAACAGCAACAACAACAATAATTAACCTCATTGAGTAAACTTCATTGCTGTCCATCTTGTTTCAACTTTGATTTCAGAATGTACATATTGTAAATTATTGGCTTTCAACAAATTGATGTTCATGGAATCAACTTAGGATAAATGAATACCCCGCAGAAGAAGAAACTGTCAATTTTCCTTCATGGGGTACAGGACAACAGCTTCCATTTTTCCTGGGTTGACACTGAACGCAATATTGTTGAAATTTACAGGAAATTTCAGTATCTGAGTCGAAGTGAATAAAGGTATGGATGTATACATGCACTGTATTGTTGTGAATGCTAGATAAATATTGTTACAAAGCACAGTTGACAACCATTTTTGGGTGGGCAATTTCAAGATGTATTTTACAGTGCTGTGGTTTTTTTAACCTGAAAATGAGAGCCTTGTTGAATGGTACTGAAGGCTAGTGAGCAGCTGCAGCAGAGTGTCAAGTTTCTCATTACTAAAGCTAGTGGTGAGCATTGTGCATTGACAGTGACCATGAAGCGATACAAGCCAGAGACCCTTACTTACGCACTAGATCTTTTTTGAGATAATTCAGCATTCATGTACATTCACGTTAGAGGCAGGGTACGTCACACTGAGCACTTTTCTGTTCTCCTTTCTGGAGGTTTGTTAGTAGAGTTGTTTTGGCCAAAACCACTGTAACACATCTTTGTTTTGTGTTGTTTTGTTTTGTCAGTTTGTTGTCATTTATCACCTTTCATCACATCCTAAGGTTTTCATTTTCAGTCCTGTTCCAATCTAGGCCTGCCTTGATTTAAGTATTGCACATGCAACATAGAGCAGCTGTAAGGGTCAAAGCAACTATAACTAGGATGCTCAAAAGCCATTTGTCAACAAACCGAAATATGTTTAATTATTATGCATCTGATTCCAGTAATTTGATTCTGGAGTAATCAGCAGGTCTTGTGGGGACCCACATGTATAGATATTATATCAAAAAAATGACAACGGATAACAAAATAAATCCTATGAATGAATCTTAAGAATGAAAGAAAGACAGTAAACAAAGAGAACAGATCACAAGACATACAAAGGTATGTCTCAGAGAAGGTTGAATTTGGTGTGGACCTGCTAGCTCTCAATCACTAGCATGTCCAAACAGGTATGACACCAGGTAGGGGAGGGAGGGAGACACTTGAACACTAACTCTGTTGTTATTCCTCTTCACCACTCCTGTTGAAACACAGGGCCATATTGGCCTTAGGGCTCTGATTTTTAAAAAAAATTTATGTTGATAGTTTATGCTCTTAAGTGGCATTTACCTCAGTGAAGCCTAGACTCCTGAGGCAATGTGGCGACAGTTTAGACAAAGCGGGTGATGAACATGCGCGCTTTGCCTTTCAGTATTGTAAGTATACTTAAATAATTCTACGTTGTGAATGGTCTCTGATGTCAACTGAATTCTCTTGTTTTGGCTCCTGTCAATGGGAGCTCCTCCGGAAAGGTATAAAGCACTGTAATATAACAATAAAGGCCTGTCCACCTCTGTTCACAAATCAGCCAGGCTTAGCGGCCAGTTAGTGAGGTGACATTTCAATCCATGAATGGGATGCCTTTGGCTCTCACTTTTGCCCTTTTCCTTAAATTAGGCTAAATCTTTGATTTGTTTTTCACAGGCACATTTGGCCGCATCTTCCATGGTGTGCTCTTAGATGAGAAGGACCCCAGCAAGGAAAAGCAGGTCTTTGTGAAAACAGTGAAAGGTATGCACTCCATTTGCTATAACATATACATGTAAAACCTGTCATAGAAATTGTGTTGTCAAATATGTTTTAGCTTTTCCCATCTCCCTTTTGAATATGCCACAAAGTTGAACAAAAGAGGGATTGGCAGGGAAAGTGAACATAGGTGCAATGCTCTAAGATTAAATTAAGTATCTAATGGGTTTAACAGATGGTCATAGATGGTTTAAATCTTGTTGACAAGCACAGAAATTTTGATATAAGAGGATTTTTTAGACATTTACACATCTATTTCTTGTTAGATCTAACCACATAGTTTATATGCTGATGAAAGAAATCCCTTCGGCCGTATTCTCAGGCACTTCGTTTGCTCAGTGTATCTGGCAGTTGGCCTCTGACCTTTCCATTGTCTCATGTTTACTCAGGGTGGGGTGGATACCAGTCAGTGAACAATATGCTCATGCCAGTCTTGGCTTTGTTAAACACTTCACTTCCTCATTATTTGCCCATGGGGCAGGAAACAATATTGCCTTCCATAACTACCAAACGGTGGTGAAAGCTACACACAGATTAAAGACAGGACCTCAGCAAGCTAGGCAAAGGTCAATGTTCTTGCCAAGTTTTTCAGTACAGATATTGTTACTGTTAACAGGGGATTTTTTTCCATTTCCCATGGGGGTGAAACAATCAGAAAAAATTCTACATGGGGTCATAGAGTTGTTGGTCTATCCTGACTTTTTTAAACACTGCTCAGTCATTACATGGTTTGCTGTGAACTAGCAAAAATGTCACTAGATCTCAATTTTTGAATCTCTTAGATTCTCTCTGTTTTTATTAACAAATGGGTGTTATGTGATTTTATTTTCTGTCATGAAATTCTTCAGATCATGCATCTGAGGTGCAGGTGACAATGATGTTGACTGAAAGCTGCAAGCTTCGTGGCCTTCATCATAGGTGAGTGGTATCAGAAGCAAACCACAATATCAACATATGGTTGCTATACCCATTTTGTTAGTTTTCTCTGTTTTCATGGTTGTAGTGTGCAATAGTTCTGCAGTTCCTATTCTGAACGTAGTAGTAAGCACTTGAGTTTACTATAACGCCAGCACCGTCATTCCATCAGAGCAGTTTCTGTGGTTTTCTTTTAAAAGGTTAAAGCTGATGAAAGAACACCACAGATTTATGCAAATGGAACATGTTGTAAAGGGTACTTTGGAGGGGTTAGGAACAAAATGAAAGTGCTGCAGATTAATTCAACCCTCACTCATTGCATTTTGGTTCATTTTCATGTGGCACATTTAATATGAGCTTGTCAGTGGTGTGACAGAAATCTATTGTCTGTTTTAATGGTAGTAGTCCACAGTGATATTAATCCTGCAAATTTTGGCCCTAGATTCATCATGAATCTTAGAGAATTACTGTATCACTGTCGTCTCAGACCATCTGTGTCTGTGGCATACATGATTGTCACAATATCCCATCCCTCACCTTCCTCTTTCTATTGTTGTGGTCAGTTAGACGATTAGGGCAGTGTCTCAGATACTTCCTCTTGCACTGTTTGGCAACGGGTTATGATACTCTCTGCCAAATCATACTATTATCTTCTCGGAAACCCTTTTTTTCCCCATCGTCATTTCATTCATTGTCTCTTCTTTGTCACGCAAACAGGTGATGTTTGAGGACAGGACGTTATTGATATTATACACAGTAGAATTGCCATCCACTCTGTAAACTGAGAAGTTGTCCGCTTCTCCATCTTTCCAGAAATTTGTTACCCATATGTCATGTGTGTACGGAGGACGGAGAGAAGCCCATGGTGCTGTTGCCCTTCATGGCTTGGGGGAATCTGAAGCTGTTTCTGCGGCAGTGCAAGCTAGCCGAGGCCAATAACCCACAGGTGAGGTCCAGGCTCAGCATATGTTTGGTAGAGCTGACAGTTTCACGAGCACAACTCTACATTATATTGAGCCATGTTTTGAGCTATTACGCTTAATGCCTATGATAAAGAAAGACCTGTTATTAACTTCTGTTAAGGTGAAAGAACATTTTGTGTATTTGCTGCAATCTGTATCAAGTGACACCTACCAGTAACTACTGTTTACAGTGTTATTTGAATGAATTTCAATGTAGTCTCAAAGCATATGCTCAGGGCGGAGAATTTTATTTGCTATGCAAAGACAATCAAGCTTTTGTGTGGCGGTTAACCTCAGGGAGTCTTTGATGCGCTTGGCATAGCCACACTCTATCTACTTGAGATGTGGCAAACACTTTGCTATTGCAAGATGAAGCTTGCTACCCGTTTACATTGATCAAAACCCTTTTGTAAAGTTTCAGGTAACACTTCACCACCTTAATTTTCAGCAATCTCATTATGTACTTTTGGCAATTGTAGGAGCTGACAAAGACATAGTCATTAACTTCTTCCTTGTGCTGTTGCAATAAACATCAAGCCATAAATCAGCAGTGTAACAGTAGGATAGATAAAGCTGTCAGTATAGCACTGAGGGAGCAAAACATTTTGGCATTCATTCTGAAAGTGAACATCTGGTTTTAAAGGACAAAAAGTTTAGTAAATGTTTAAATTTTCCATATATTGTCATTTTTCTGCCAACACTTTAACTGGTGGAAAAACAGACTGGTGAAAAAGCAGATTATCACAGGCTGTATTAGCTAGCATATATATACAGTATATGTACTAGCTTGCCTAATAAGGGTTATCCCCTGTAATAGGTGCCCAGACCTTGTTTTGCTTAATCTTGAAAGACTTAAATCTATGAAAAATGGAATATTCGGACTGTCCCAGCAACAGATTAGACACTGTCATATCCTAGTTCAAAGCTCTTGTAAGGAATTTCCCTCTTGATGTTACACCCCCCCCCAACATCGTAGGAGGCATGTATGCATCATTGTGGCAACTGCCCCTCGCAATTCGCTGACATGTGTGCCCACGCTGCCCAACATTGGTCACATGCTGCCAATTTTGTCTTGTCCTCATAAAACATTAAACCAGCCTTTACATTCAGGTAACACTAGACCACTTCATTGCTGAATCTAAGCCCAATACAGCTCAAGTTCAGCACAATTAACTTAGGCCCTTTGGCCTAAGTTAAATTTTTTTTTTTCCCCAAACGTGTTTGATTTTGTCAAGTCATGTCTGTTTAGGCTGTGCAACGTCCAAAATGTCAGTATTGAAATCTGAGTCACCCGAAAACAGGCAGTGGGATATTAGCTCAAGATAATAGAAAAAAATGGGTTATCCTTACTAGAGGTCTCTTTGAACCACAAGTCACATAATTTATATCAGTTAAAATATTCCTCTCTGTTTGCTGTCATATTTCACAAGCTAGATCAAAATAATATGCACTGCTTTAGAAAGGAGTGCAGAAGTAAGGACAGTTAAATGGTAGTTAACCAAAACAAGAAGTTTTATTATGAAGAGAACTTGCAAATGGCACTTGAGTTGTCAGCCAGAAGTTTTTTTGTTTGTGGAAGAAAGTTTGTTTACCACAGCTAGGTAATATAAACACACCTGGATGCCCGTTTCGCTTCTTGTAGGCACAACAGCCAATCAGAAAGCTGTCTCTCAATGACAGCCTCTGCTGCCATTTTAACATGCTGACATAATATGTAAGCTGCTTATGAGGGTCAGGAAGGATATGTTTATTTGTGTGACTCCTTTCTTTGACCTGTGGCAGTATGAACATGTTCCCAATGTTTAGTTTAAGCTGCCCTCACTGTGCAATTTTTGAACAATCTAGTATTCTGAATTAGCCTTTAATCATATTAAGATTGTAGGTTTGGAAAAAAATGTCAGCTACATTTTCTGGTTCCCACTGTTCCCACTTTTTCCCCCTTATCTGTCTCAGCTGCACATTCTGTCTCCCTTGTTTCAGGCGATCTCTCAACAAGACTTGGTTTACATGGCCATACAGATTGCATGTGGGATGAGCTACCTGGCCCGCAGGGAGGTCATACATAAAGACTTAGCTGCCAGGAATTGTGTGTAAGTGCTGATGACTAAGCTAACATTTTTCAACTCTAGTTCAATTCTACTCTATACATTTTTGAGCTCCATTGTGTAACCCTCAGATTATATGTGTTTGGAACTTATGTTTGCCCTCCCCCTCCACCCCGCGACAGCATTGACGACAATATGCAGGTGAAGATCACAGACAACGCCCTTGCCCGGGACCTGTTTCCTATGGATTACCACTGTCTAGGGGACAATGAGAACCGGCCTGTCCGCTGGATGGCCCTGGAAAGTCTCCTCAACAATGACTTTTCTAGTGCCAGCGATGTGGTGAGGACAGTAATGCAACCATTCTGCCCCTTCCTGTTTCTGTTTGTACATATTTAGCACCAGAGACTGGTTGTTGCACTGAAATTAGGGTGGGCTAGGACAATTAACCTCTTTACTCACCTTTTCAAGTGTTTTTAATTCATAAAGTATTTTTGTGGTTGTGTGTGAGAGCACATTGTGCAGGAAATGGCACCACTTACACTCAACTTCTTCTTAGAGGGCTGGTCTCACTATCAGAGGGAAGGGAGGTATGGTGTTGAGCACAATGTGTTTCCGGCTGTTCCCTCTGTCCTGCCTCAGGATGACAAAGGGAGCGCTACTGTAGACAATTTGGAAGCTTCACAGGTCCTCTGAGACACCGCTCAGACAGGCAGTGTGCTCCAGCCAGACATACCCCCTCCCCTTTGCATTCCTACTACGGTCATGATGCTTGGCAGTCAGCCCCTCTAGGCTGAGGATAAAGAGAAGCCTGGCATAGCAGGGTTTCCCCCAGAAACGTTATGGGGCCTGGTGGCAATGTGGTGGTGGTGGGGTTACACACTTGAACTGCAAACACAAGTTACTTTGTATTTTAACGTTGTTTTGTGTGCATGAGAACATTTATAAACATTTATCCTACATTTACATATTTTTTTATAATAAAAAGGGAAGCTGCCATGTCCAAACAAATAAAGATCTTTAGCCTAGAATTTAGATACATATATTGTATGACATTATATGATATTATGTTATAGACCTACAGTATATTATATCATCAATCTCCTACTTCCTCTCCTCCCTGCTCCGTTGTGCAGGAAACTGTAACTTGTGGGTTTCCTCATTCTTCTTTCTTTTCTTTCTACGCACTTTGGCATTTGCTATAAGGTGTTTCTCCTATCACCGCATTTAGAGCAGATGAGACACTTGTAATGAGGATATGAATGGCAAATAACAATGATTAAAAGTACTCTGCTACTACAGACTAACCAGTTACTTTTTTCCCTAATTTGCCTGTGTAACGCCTGCCAGAGGTCTAGACAACCACCCTAACACCCTTGACACTGGGAGAGGGGAAAAGGCACAGGCACTCACGGCACATTTCCCCCTTTCCTGGCTGCTGGACAAATCCACTGTGACCCGGAAATAAGCAATTTTACTGGCAGCCATCCCTCCATGTGGTTACTGTTGTTTGAATTAACCATTATCAAGAACTGCAGTTGCTATTGAGAAACAAACAAAAAGAGATTTTGTGACATTAGGAAAGATCAAGACGTGTTGCATTCAGTGACACTTGAACAGTATTGTTTGGCAAATATGCCCATTCTCCAGCTCCTGCGGCACCCCTAGTTCCTCCATGCATGCTTAAAATTTATTTTCTCATGCTCTGGCCCAGCAGGAGACCAGGTTAGGCCTGGCAGCCCACTGGACTTGTAATACAGTGGGGGAAACCCTAATATAAAAAGTCCACTGTGCTCTTGGGAAAATCCAGACAAGCAGCATTATCAGTGCCAGTGTGCATTGGTAAGGGTACGACATGTGTCAGTGGCATACCCTTACCGTAGAGCAGTGGTTACTATACCAGCAGGGCCGAGTGAAAGACTATTCCCACGTTGAGGCCTGCTTGGGAACATGAGCAGTGACCTGGGGAATAATGTGGAAACAGGGCGGATTACTGTATAGTATGTTCTTCAAGAGAAGCCTTACCTCCCTATAGGGTTTAAAAATAACAATAATAATAATAATATAACAATTGCCCTTTCAGTTATCCCCTCCTGGGAGGTCACAGTGAATGGTCAGTTCAGCACTAGTTGAAAGACAACATCCCTAAACACCAGGCCACCCTAGTGTTTACTTTCAAGACCTTAGCAAAACTTGTAAAACAATTATTTATATTTAGTATAAATTTTAAGCATAATTTCCTTGCATTGTCACTGTGGAACACTTTGTATGTTTAATGTAAGTTGGTGCCACTGGATTTCTGCAGTTTGATAGAAATTCTTGTGTATGTAGACTATTTAATGACAACACTTTGAATCATTGCAAATATTTTAGATCTTAATCTTAATCTTAGGATCTTAATCTTAGGTTTAGGTGCTATTGTTCCTCTCAATGAAATGCTGCAAATGAACAGTGGTGCAGACTGTTATAGTACTTTTATTGCTCATCTAGCCTGTTTTGTGTCCTGTTTTCACAGTGGGCTTTTGGAGTGACCTTGTGGGAGCTGATGACTCTGGGTCAGACGCCCTATGTTGACATTGATCCTTTTGAGATGTCAGCCTACCTGAAGGATGGGTACAGAATAGCACAACCGATCAACTGTCCAGATGAACTGTATGTTGCTTTACCCTCTCCCTAATTCACATACACTGGCCTGTACAAATCAAAAAAAGAGCTTGCACACACATGCATGCCTACACACACACCCACACACACACACATCAGAAGTTCACTCGGCTCTGACTACCACAAATCCTAGACAGCGAACAGAGGCTAGCTCTAAGGCAAGCTCTACTACAGTATTGCTACATCTTTGACAAATGACAGCCTACTTGCTTAAGGGAGGTGAAACAAACTTCCATCCATTAATTCATTAATGTTCTATACTCACTTATTCCTGTTCAGGGTCGCAGGGGGCTAGAGGATATCCCAGCATGCACTGGGCGGAAGGCAGGGAAACATCCTGGATGGATCAACTTTCCATTGCAGGATTAACACACAGACAAACACTCTGACACCTATGAGCAACTTAGAGTAATCAGTGACTGTGGGAGGCAGCCAGAGCACCCAGAGGACACCCACACAGACACGAGGGGAACATGGAGACCACACAGAAAGGATGTATTGGGATTCAAACTCAGTACATTCTTGCTGTGAGGTGACAGTGCTACCCACTGAGCAAACACGCTACCCTTTGGCAAATAAACATGTAACAGTCTAATATTATAAAATAACACATTACCAGAAAAACAGGCGAATTGATTTTCTATTACATAACAATAGTTACGCAGTAGTTTCTGCAATATTAGTTCTAGAGAAATCTGAAAGGTCAAAGGCAATCTTCCAGTGAAACTGCAATGAAAAATGTTAAGATGCAATTACAGAAATTTGCTCACTAATACTTTCAGAGAAAACCTTTAAGTATCAACAAAAAAAAGCAGGAGCAAGAACAAAAATAGCCAATTCCTGGAGTTTTCAGTTTAATACTGGCAATAATTAGTTACAAGCATCAAGCATGTGTAACACTGACAGGCCATCATACAAACTGTTGCAATAATTCATGTAATTAGTTAATCTTCATCATCTGCAGGAAATATATTTTCCTCTTCATGTGTACTCTCAGTCATTCTTGTGGTGGTTATCAACATAAACACATAATATGAATTCGTAAACCTCTTCAGTGAGCCAAGTGTGTGAGAGTTCAGCTGCAGCCAGGCGTGTTATTGCAAGCCCTTTCTAAATTAAGCCTGCTGTTCATGGGACATTGTTTGTATGATAGGGTAGCCAAATAAAATTCATACACCTTGCAGTAACCAGTGTTGGTGTTAAACTGAAGCTTATCAACATCCTGCAACTGTCAAGGAGATGGAGTGGCCATTTCAGAGCTGGACTCACAAAGGCCAGAGGTGTCATTTAATCAACAATTGAGGCCCAGTCCCCAATATATCAAAGTCCTAATTAGCCTGTGGAACATTTTCAGCCTGACATAGGGTCTCAAATCTAATTAAAAGAACTTAAACTTAAGTGGCAGAAAACCTAATTTTTTGAGTGTCCCATTCACACAACTTCAGCCTCACTTGGACATTTAGATGTTGTGAGTTGTATGCAAAAACTTTGAGTGAATTAAGTATTCATTTTTCGAAACAAGACTGAATTGTAACCAGGTAGATTAATTTTTGTCAGTTTACGCATGATATGGTTGCACTAAAGGACTGTGTTGAGTAAGGGAACCTGCAGAGAGCCACTTTAGGAAAGATTCTTGTCTGTCTAGTTGTATGGTATAATCAGAATCACTCATTCACAGGCAGTATGATGGTTTGATACAGGATCTACATTATATAAACCAGTGAGCAAAAATAAGTGATTGATATCTGCGTTAATCTATGTTAATTTGTTATTTGCCAAAATAAATGAATAATTAAAAATGGATTGGAAAAAGTGACGGCCCTGTTCTGAATAAAGGCAAACCCATTGAATGATTACCGGTCTGTTAAATATCTGAACATGTTTCCTCTTGAATACAATAGCTGGTGAGTTGGTTACTTCCTACTCCAAAATATTAGAGGTTGCAAAGTAGAAGGTTAAGTATTGATAAACATGTGATTACATCTCATTCCTTTATCAGTACTGTACAGGCAGGTCCTGTTTCGTGACAGCATGTGTCCTGTAAATGTTTCTTGCATAATCTTAGGTACCTCAGTTCAGTACACATTTAGATTTGTGTAAAATTAATTCAGTTCTGATTAATGTCTTTTTGTGGCGACAGATCTGATTGCTGACCCATCTTTATGCTTGTCTTGCCACTGTTCTTTTTAGATTTGCAGTAATGGCTTGCTGTTGGGCCCTGGACCCAGAGGAGAGGCCGAAGTTTCAGCAGCTTGTTCAGTGTCTCACAGAGTTCCATGCAGCATTGGGGGCCTATGTCTGAACACAAATGTTCAGCTTTTTTGCTCCAAGAACAGCAAGACCAGAAGCTGATGGACAGTCCAAATCATGAGGAATGCATTGATAAATTGTGCCTTATCGAAAGAAAGAGCAGACTTTCGCCCTGGTATTTCTATTTTGTACAGTACTTTGGAGTTTTTATATAGTTGAACTACATTTTACAGCATAGCAAAGTGACACGGTTTGTTTTCAAAGCAGAGTAAGTATTCTTTGTGGAAGTCATATTACATATGCTTTGAAAGCATTTTGAAATGGCAATAGCGGTGGACTCTCCTTGCCAAGAGGGCCTAAATGATGGATAGATGTCCTCATCTTTACAGCACATCACTATTTAGAGACACTGCCCCAAGACAACCTTGTGTGCCATTGTACAGCATCATTTTTTAATCGACTTAAGCCCCTGACAACTTGGTTTTTAAGACAGTATTTTCCAGTTTGTAACTTAGTGAAACAGTATAAATTGTCTTAGATAAGCTGGGTGAGAGTAATTCTACAACACACTGACGTGGGTACCAAAGTAGACTTGTGGCATCTGTATATTTTTAACTGTTTTCTCAACATGCTGCTTCACTCTGCAATGATAAACTTTAGTTTGGTACGAGAGGCCACTTTTATGTTTGATGAGTGGCAATTGAGAGCTTTTCTTACACCTCTCGAAATGGTACTCGGTGTCCTTTGAGAGACACAGTAAAATTGGACCACAAATAAGTTTTCTTTTTTCACGATTCACCATGCCAGCGGTCACTGGAGACTTCATGGTTTCTGTATTCCAAACCATCAGAAAATTTTTGAACCTGCAGTGCAGATCAGACTGTGAATGCCACAGCCCAACAAGGTCAGCACTGCATACATGTATGAACTTGATTTTAAATGACATGAACACTGTTTTCAGTTCTTTGGAATGCCCCCCTTTAGTATTATTATGTTGTTGTTGTTTTTTTACCTTGTATATACCCACTTTCACAAATTTCACTCTTCCAAACAGGGTTATCTTTATTTTTCGGTTTATGTTTGATTGTTCTGCGTCAGAACACAGCCTTTCACAGGATTTTTAGAATGATTTTTGTGAATAACTAGAACACTAGTAATCACTGTGAAACACAAAACTGCCTAAATGGCTTGGTCTAATGTTTTTCTCACACCTTTAACATCTTTGTGATGTGTCTTTATGGTCACTGCATGTTGAATTAAGGGTATCTTGTAAACTGCCTCCTGAATTCATAAACACAAAT
>OMLB01042963.1:3858-35867 GCA_900302555.1 Myripristis jacobus
GGGGGGGCCAAGCCGCACCACAGAGCGAGACCAAACAAACAAACAAACTTGACAACCAACAGTCCAAAAACTGCCTGTTACAAAGGCTCGAAAGCACAGCCCGCTCCTTCATGCATTTTCCACTTTATTTCTCAACATCGACCCGAGCGACGAGGTTCTAAGACCAAGTTGTGACTTGAGAGAGGGGATGAAAGCGGGTGGGGTTGGAGGAGGGCTTTGGGCACATTTGACAGCCTGTGTTAAGATACGCCCACCCCACTATAGCCGCATTCTTACAGAAATATGTCTGCTTTGAAAAGAAAAAAAAGTTTGCCCTGCCCACACACACACCGCACCCTGTTGAAGAGTAACAGCAGCAGATGTGAACGGATGTGCCATCCAAGTAGGGCAGGCAGGGCGTGTAAGTTGGTAACATCTGTAACATGTAAAAAAGTAGGCCAGGGAGTCTAATAAATGAGAGATGTTGTATATTTTTTTTAGTACAATGGAAGGATCCATCCATGCAGACACTGAAGATATTCCTAAGATATATTTTGTTTTGTTTTGTCTTGTTTTAATTACTATTTCTATGGCGAAGTGGTGGGAACTTTTTAACAGAGGACAAAAGCATGCGACGGACTGGTGGCTGTCAATTCTGCGTTATTTTTCCCACCCGCATTCTGCATAGACATGCCCCTACTCTTCCTCTGATTGGCTGATCCCAACACTAACCACACCTTAACCCTAACTTTAACTAACCTAACCAGCGAAGGGAATGACTACCGATCAATCACAGGCTAAGTAGGGCGGGACTTAACGGAATGCGGGTACGAAAAAAATTAAGCAAAACATGGTGTAGGGCTAGATGAGAAGTTTACTTTTAAATTACATGTTAAAGTCTTGTTCAGTGAAAAATAATGGGATTTCTACATAGAAATAGTTAGTTAGTTTTATGGGTGATTTTTAAAGATGCAGCGTAATGGCTTCACAGTAATATTTCTTAAACTTATCACATATGACAGTGTTCTGTGTTTTAATACTGGTTTCATAGTGATCCTCTTTTACTTTCATTCCGTAGTAACAGTTCTGAAAACAAATCCGAAGGCTGATAGTTATTAAATATTTATTTAATAGAAATGCAGCCCATTACCACCAGAAACCCACTACATGCTGATATAATCTATCAAATTAAAGCAGGAATCAGCTTCGTTTGGTTATGAAAGGTTGCTGGTTTGAATACCTGGTATATAAAAGAAAAAAGTGGACTGTCAAACATAAGCGCTCCTTCTGTGCTGTGGCAGTCTGCCCAAATTTGGAGGGAGACCGCCCCCTGCTGGACAGAGAAGGTGCTCAGTTGTGTTTTTTAATAATTATCTATTTTGTTGATCTCAGTTTGGGCCTTTAATTAAACCCTGAAATTGTCCCTCTACCTGCAGGGACAGGGACACTCTTTATTGTCCACAGTAGATGGATTTCAAACAGCATTGGTCACTAAGCCTAACCTGTGCCTCTTAAGTAGAGCTAACAGTGACATTTCAGCAGGAGACACTTTATTTACAGTGGGAGTCAACACAAGTGCCATACTCTTGCCTCCTTTGCCCTCAGAGGTGGTGCCCAAAGCTAGGAGGAGGCCTGTTTCCTCCTCTTTGCTGTGTGAGGAGGCCTGGGCCCCCTGTTTCCTCCCATGGGGCAGAGCAGGGCTTCGTCCATGTAGAATGCTGTTGTTGTCCATTGTGTGCACATTGGCCTGGGTGGTGAGCCAGTCCCTCAGGCTGGGTCCCCAGTGATATTCAGTGACTGACTGTAATTTGCACTGGATAAACATTTTCTATTTCACATGACTCTTCATGACTCTAAGTGGCTTAATGAGTCACCTTCCTGAGAACACAATGTTCAAAGGTCTGAATCCCAGAGTGTCCAGATCCTGCTATTAACAGCATCAATTTATTGTGCATAAGTGGCCAGTTGATTCATAGTTACTGTAAGACCACTTATCATTTTGGAAAATCACCAGGTTTCAAGCCATACACTCAATACAATTCAATCAAGCACTCTGCCTTTCTTTTTTTTGCCTGCAGTTGGTGGGTGGGGTCTACTATACAAATACTACCATAAATCATAAATAAGGCTCTCCTGACCAAATTTGATAGACATACTGTACACGGCTGCCGTATTCAGCCATTGCATTTTTAGCTTTCAAACAGATCGGCCACATACAAGCTCCTCCAGATGACATGCTTGAAAATGTATGGAGCCCTGTTCAGTTCTGCTGTGTTTATTACACAGTCACCACACTATACACCACAAACTCCATTTCCTCTTCTTCTCATTCTGATTCTGAATCAAATATGGCAAAACTTCCCCCAGGAATTGCAGTTTGTGGCTATATTGTACTTTCTTGTTGCAACTCAGGTGGATTTTCATTACAGAATGAAAGGGGGTGAATGACATTTCATGCAGCAATTACCAATGCAATACTCTCTTGTAACTGCACCTGTCATGCTGTTAAAGAGAAAATAAAATAATGGCTTAGTATACCCATATAGTCAAGGATGTTTCATGTCCTTTAATGTTTAGAAACAAGACAAAAGACAACAGACTTAAATTAAAACTATGCATTGGGATATGGTAGGTAAATTCTGAGGTGTGGAAGTTAATTGTTTGGGGAGGTGAGCTCTTCCAGACAGACCTGAAAAGAAGAAAAATGAATAGGCTGGGAGCAAGTTTAAGAGAGGCAATGCAGTTATACTCACTGCTAGATCTGGGTGCATGTTTCTTTGGTTACCACTGCTAAATTGAATTTACACTTATTAGGTCATCAGTGTCACATGAGAAAAGGCTGTTGTCTCATTGGCTGCTCATGAAAACTGCAATACTACAGGCCTCTCTCCCACTGTGCTTTCTCTTGTATGCAATTATAAGAGCTCACCTTGAGCCTGTTGGTGCGTTTCTTCAGAAACTGCATCTCCTGTGTGTGCTCCTGCTCTTCCACCCGCCCCCTTTCAATCTCACTCCATTTAATTGCCTCATATTCAGCTATCTGCTTATTCAAGAACCGGTTCTCATCCTCCAGGGCAGAGATCTAGGCATGCATTAAGACAACAACATTTGCAAAAGTTAATTCCACACAGAGGAAGATGTGCAGAATGTAAACTGAACAGATTGCACCACCCTGGCTCTACAGTGACTATACAGAGAAGTAGTGCTCTCTGCTGGACACCCTTTCTGAATCTTCCTGCGTTTACAGCACTGATGTAAGTGTGAGTCATATAAACTTACTATTTTCTCCATGTCAGCCTTGTTCTTGTCAGCATTCAGTGCGTTCCTTCCGCTGAAAGCCATACTGCTCTCATACAGTGCCTGATAGACATACATGGTCATCTTTATCTCGTCTCTCACGCATGACAGCAGCAGACCCCTCTCAGCACAGATGAGGGTCACCTGTCTGATCAGCTCATCTGAAAGAATTCCCAAGGTGAATGTGAGTCTACATCAGAGCATGGGGGGCATATAGGAACATGGCGACCATTCAGGATGAAAGCCTGATGGGGGAGAAAATCTAGCCAGAAAAATATCACAAAATGGACTAAAACAGATGTTCTGAGTATAAGGCAGTGTATACGTTTCACTGTTGGATATGAATCAGGTAGAGAGAGTTTACGTGCAGCAATGTGAACCTGGATGGAGGATTTACATTCCCTGAATAAAACTCATCCACCACCTTAACCCCAATGACCTAATAACCAGCATCTCTATCCATCTTCCAATCAGCGTCCTTACCAAAGCACTGGGAGTAGAGCTCCATGTGGATAGGACAAATGCCTGTCTCCCTGGCCTGCCTCTGCTGCAGCTTCAGATCCAGCTGCTCCTTCAGGTACACCGCATCCGCTTGGGTAGAAGGTGTCCTGGACACTTGCTGCACCCACAGTTGGTTGGCCTCCACCCATTCCCTGCAAAGGCAGAAACTGAGTCAGATAACAGCATGGGCTGAACTTTAGGGCAATCTTTCTACATCTAAGTGAAAAGTTGGACAACAGTACATGGAGTGATGCACCAATACTGTACTATGAGTAGCCCTTCAATACTCAATTAAAGATGACACACACACCACTTGCCATGTGTGGTGCAGGCAATCAAGCATCCATTTCCACAGAAAAAAATCAATTCCTACACACTTTTTCACATCCGCATTGATTTAAACTTCTCTGGAAATAGCCCTTCAATACTGCCATTTATAGATGAGGAAAAAAAACATACCTAGGTGGGAGGATGTCATGGAGGACCTCCTGGTTTTGCTGCCTGCTGAGGTCGGCTGACGCTGATCTGGGATGGAGAGGTGGAGGAGCAGGGCCAGTGCGGACAGACTGATGAGGACCGGCCTGTAACCACGAAAAATACTGAGTTTCTGATCTAGCGTAAATGAAATGTATACAATATTCACTTAATTTTTTTATTTGATATTTTCCCTCTAGGACACATTTGAGTCTGGAGTAGGACTATACAGGCTGTAAACAATCATTTCTCCGTTTGAATATGATGAATGGCTATGCTAAAACGTTTCAGTCCGCTATGCTATGAAAACAAAAACAACACACAAATAATTGGTGATTTTCTGTCTGTGCTCCTACTCACCAAAACCGGATTGCCGTATTTCACCAAAGACTCAGGGGGTGAATTCATTGTGTTTCTCGAATTATATTAAATCTACCAGTTTCAACTAAACTAAACTTTTTTTTTAACTCAGCTAGCATAAATGTTCAGTTTGCGTTGCCATGGCAGCAGGGCGGCGTTCCAGGAAGCGCGTCCCAGTTGACAGACTTGTGAACAATTTCGGAAGAAAAAAACAAACAAACAGCTTTGTGTTTAGTCTAGGCCTAAGAGTGTGATATAACTCTGTCAGTAATTTTCATCCTTATGTGTTTGACAAGGCGCCTTGCCAGTGGATTATCCAGTGTCGAAACAAGAGGACTTTTTTTCCCCCAAATAGACAAGGCAAATGATGTGGATTTTAACTTTTTGCTTTCATGATGCTGCCGCCTGTTGCTGCAGTGTTATACCCGCTATGTAAGACCAATTTTACTAACTGTTCCCCTCATATTATCCACAGTAGACTATATGATACTGCACTCAAGAAACACTGTGTGCCATAAAAATGTGTTTTCACGAATGGATGTGATGAATGATGAAGATATTGAAGTTTGAAGTGAGTTGCACTGTCACTGTATATTTCAGGTGTCTTTGACGTTGTTCTGGAAAAATGCCATTGATCTACACACAGTAAAACTGTGGTCACTACATACAACCATAAGAAACCTCAGTGGATTATTTATTAAGACCAAATTTACTTACTGTTCCCCTCACATTATAATCACATAATCTCACATAATCCTTGTGTTATGCCATGTTAAGGGCATATTTGCTTCCTTTGGGTCCCTGGCCATGATGTTGTGGAGGGAAATGAACAGTTGAATATTATGACAAAACAAATGCTTACTGTACAACATACAAACTTACATTTTTTACTATGCAGAGCTGAGGCTGAGGTATTGATCAGGGCATATGCATGTAATGGCTGGCAGCCGTGTTGGGATGACAGTGAAACATGAAGACATTTATGTGTTGATGCTGGGAGGAAAACAGAGAACAATTTCCCCCCCTACACTTGTCAGTCCAGTTGGCGGCGGTAGTGCGCCTCTAAGCTGGTTTCCAAAGCGCCGATAAACACCAAAGAAGAAGAACAAGAAGAAAGAAGAAGAAGTCTTGCCCACATGACATAATTCATATTTTTGTGTTGAGATAGATGATGATAACTCGCAGATGTTGTGAGTAGACAAACTCCAGTGCAGTATTAGCTCCCCTAGAAGTTATAATGTGTATATTTTCATGTCGCTGGTGGTGAAAGTGTAAGCAAACAGATGCTCCCGGCTAGCAAGCTAAGCTAACGCTGTAACAGTTAGTCCATGACAACAAGCTCCTTTCACAGCTTAGCTTAGCACAGTCACCAACGTTATGGAGCCTCGGTGATCACCATGTTGTGAAACCGAGCACGGCACTCAGTAGGTACACTCATTAGGCATCATTTACCAGTTTTTGGGGAACTGTTAGCCAACTTCCCCCAGAGGAGAGCCGGCTCCTGTTTGAGCGAAGCTAGCCCTGACACCCAGCCCCGGGCCTGGCTCCTGACGAGGAAGCGGCATCTGAGGAAGCGCCCACCAGGTAAGGTCACTAACCAGCAGCCAGTGTATACAGATGGTGATCATGATATGTTGTGCATAACGATACAATGGCTATGCTTTAATCAGCCTAAACATCTCAGTTGTTAACCACCAGACGATCCTCTAATGAAGGTAACCACTGACAGCAAAGAGTAGATGATGCAGTCAGGGCTAACTAGTAGCCAGCCATGTCAGATAATAATAAAAGTTTTGATATCTAGTGATGTGATGGCAAATATAACAAGGGATGAACTGTGGTGATCATCAGAAGCCAAACAAAATCACATTCAGATATGCAGTGATTTATGTTTCCTCTTGAAGGCAGACTGTAGTTTCAAAGGGTTGGGCACCTCAGCTTGTTGTGTATGATGTGGTAAACTCAGCACTCAGTTGGCAAAAGAACATAACTTAAAATTGCCTCAGGAGGTTAGGACATCTCTTGTAACCCATCATAACCCAACATATAAGAGCGATTTGCTCTATTGTGCATGTTTCTGTGTACATTTGGCATCAAAACATTCAAGATAAGCATTTAAAAGTGGTCAGTTAGTACTATGGCTTAGTAGTCATGTAATGATCCTGAGGGGTTTTATCCTTCCTCAGTCTCCTCCCTAACATTATAAAAATTAAAGTGGTGTTCCCTGACGTTTGAAACTATATAGTCTGCCCTTAAATGACTCTCTCATTTTATAATGTGCATCAGGAAATAAGAAATTTAGAGCCACTCCGCTTTCCTGAATCCCAAACTAAACCGTGCTGTGTTTTTCTCACTGTCCTTACAGATTCTGCACTGCCGTGCGCTGCAGATTTGCAAAAATGAAGATGTTTTCTGTCTCTCACAAGACGGCCTTTGTGGTGGACCACTGTCCCTACATGGCCGAGTCCAGTCGCCAGCAGGTTGAGTGTGACGTGCTGACAAAGAGTCGAGCGCAGGGGGTCATACCTTTGGCCCCCGTGTCCAAGTCCCTGTGGACCTGCGCTGTGGAGTGCTCCATGGAATACTGTCGGATCCTCTATGATGTTTACCCAACAAACAAACTGGTTAGCAGTCTTTTTTTGAACAGCCCAAGTTTAAATATTTTGGAGTGACGTCTCCCCAAGTTAGTGAATGCTGTTTCTCCACTATAAGTACCAATCAAAACCAAGTAGGAATTAGGTTTCATACTGTTGCAGTCATCACACAGTCTAGTGGGTATGATCGAGCAGCAGTCACATTACAGCTTTGCCACTGAAAATGCATTAGTTGACATATTGTGCCACCTCATTATTTTACAGGTCAATTACATTGTGAGTGATTCAGAGTTCCACATCTTGAATAGCTGGAGGCAGGAAGACCAGAGCACACACGAGGTAATACATGGCCTGTTGCTGGAGCTCATTCACACAGTAAAAAAACAAAATTTTAATATCTACAGTGGGGAAGTTTTTGCTCTACCTGCCACACTTGAGATTGATTGTGTTGATTGGCCTGCATGAAAGGTTAATTTCCCACATTGCTATTGTCACTGTCTTGGAAACACATCATCATTTTTTCCAGTGTTTTCATCGGGGATCATCCACCATTTTTGGGGGACTTTTTGGAGCTGTGGAGAATTTATTATTCTGTTGTTGTATCTGTTTTTTTCACACTGTTTCCCGACCACAGAGGTGTCAGCGCGCTTGACTTACACTGAGACTGTGGTTAACATCGGATTCTTGTTTTCTCTCCCTGTCTGGTAGCTCATGGCAGCTCTGGCAGCTGTCGGGCCACCCAACCCACGCGAGGACCCAGAGTGTTGCAGCATCCTGCACGGGTTGGTCGCTGCCGTTGAGTCCTTATGCAAGATCACAGAGCTGCAGCACGAGAAGCGCACCGCCCTGATGGACACAGCTGAGAGGGTTGCCAACAGAGGACGTATTATCTGCCTAACCAATGCTAAAAGGTAAACGTGTCACTAAAGATGGAGGAAGTTAAGATCAACCACTGTCTAAAACCTGGGCTGTGATTGGTCTATGTACCTGTCACTCAACCATTTCCCTGGTGTCCAGTCTGTGACAGTGACTTCCACGTTCTGGGGAAGTTTACTACCGTTATGAAAATGTAAAACCAATTTGGATCAGTTTTGCTTAGTTGATTGGAGCTGAAACATTTGTATACATGCAATCCAGTCCCAGGATGGAAATTCTCTTGAGCTCCGCTGCTGAAAACATTTCCAGAGAAAGCAATTAGATTCCTTTGAAGAGCTCAGAGCGCTCCTCCCTGCTGTGGTACAGTGACAGGAAGGGCCAAGGAATGACTGAATGAAAAATAAGCTCAATTTTGGGAAAGATTATGTGAAATCAGACATTCCTCTTGTCAGTAACCAGATGTATTTCTGTGCTAAAATGTTGTTTGAATGCACATGTGTGTTGATTTTATGTCATAATTTGAAGACTACTGGTTCAATTCATCTGTATGTGTTTTTACAGTGATACTCACGTGCGCATGTTGGAAGACTGCATCCAGGAAACTATTTTAGAACAAAACAAGTTGGCAGCAGGCTCAGACAGGTCGGTATTGACGATACAGGAAGACAAATATATATTTTATGTATATATGCATGCATCTTAACATGTATTACATACCATGTTGATAACAAGCTAAAATAAGGCATTGATTTTGGAAAAAGTCCTGAATACTACAATATGACACAGACACATGGATGGATTTTTTTAAAAATTTATAATTATGTTTGGGCAATATAATTAATTAATTTATGATTTATTAAAAAAAAAATTCAGTTGGTTTTGGCAGTGAAAGTGTGCCATCAGTGTGCAGTATATCATGTGTCTGGTTGTTTGTGGGTCTGCAAGTGCATGCGTGTGTGTGTGTGCATTTGTTGATTTTACCCAAAGTTGTGTATGTCTGTAAAAGCAGTCTTTTATTGCGTTTTACAGACTAATGGCCATTCAACAGTGTGAGCTGGTTCTAGTTCACATCTACCCACAGGGAGAGGACACGCTGGTCTCTGACCGACCAAAGAAAGAGGTTTGTGATATTGATAAAGCTCAGGGAAGCCGTCATCAGAATCTGAGTCGAGGGTTTATTATCATTGCATGTATGGAGAAATAGTGAATGACTTGGAGGACGGAGGGCTGACTCTGTAGAGTGGCTGACCGGGGATGTACGACCAGTTAAAATGTGCCATTTAATCCTGGATTTAACATACCCCTTCACTGCATCCACACATTAATGGTTTGTGCAGAGACACAGGCATTACAGAGACATCACATATTACACACAAACATTTGCTCATGCTAGTAATTTACTACGGGGAGTTGGAGAGCAGAACATACATAATTTAAACATGCAAACAGACGGAAATATATAGACGCAGTGGGTATTGTGAGCATGAGAATTTACATATTAAATGCACGATGACACTGCAGGAGGCACTAACCCTTTTGTCAGCCTTTACAGTGCCTGTTAAATCCCACTAAAACTATAGCAGCCACATGGTAACACCCTATCAGCCACCTAAAAACTGTAGCAACCCCTTACAAACACCCTAGCAGATATGTAGCTGCACTGTATATGACCCACAAACTGACTGTTATACCATTGTCATAGCGTGATTCCCACCCCTAGTGCATACCACAGCAGCTTACGTTTGCATGTCCCCACTCTCTTCCCTGTCCTCTCTGTCTCTATCCACTGTGCCTGTCTGATAAAGCAGAAATACCCAAAAATAATACTTTAAAAAAACAATACCATACCTAGTTCCTAATGCACGTGTCCCTCTCTGTTTCAGATATCTCCTCTGCTCACCAGTGAGGTGCACAGTGTTCGGGCAGGGAGGCACCTGGCCACCAAACTTAACATCCTGGTCCAGCAGCACTTCGACCTCGCCTCCACCACCATAACAAACATCCCCATGAAGGTAAGGGGCTTTGTGCCCACCAGCCAGCTCAGCTCATGCCATGCTGAAAAGTTAGCTCATCAGCTTTTCTTTATTTTCCTTTTCTGTTAGTCCAGAAATACAGATCCTTTCTTTTTAACGGTTTGCTTCTCTCTTACTTAACCGCTTCTTCAGCTGTTCCTCATACCTTTCTTTCTTGCTTACTTGTATTCTCCGTGTTTGTCCTTACTTAGCCCTTCACCTACCATTTCTTGTAAGATATTACAATGTTATTGCTTTTTTTTTTGTTCACTTCATCTGCATGTTGAAAGGACTGTGAACCTGCTGCTGGTTTCATGCTGTATTTTCTGTTTTGCTAGCCCACATTAAATGTTTGCGAACAGGTTAGTACTCTGTCACACACACATGCAACAGAGGGAGGGCAGCGTTCACACAGCGTAGGGTACATCTTGAGTCATGCACCTGTGTTGATTTGTCAGGCACCTCTGCACAGATTGATGGTCAGGGTGCAGGAGAGGACAGGCAGCTCTAGTCTCAGGTTGACACCCAGGGAATGCAGATTTTGGGATTTAGAGGAAAAACATAAAACCTGCACACTAGGAGTTGCATGTGTGCATACATTAAGACAGTTTTGATGACCTAAACACACTGAATAAAATATCATAATTGCAACTGCTGAAATTTGAGTGCACAAGGAAATCGATGCCATCATGTCAGAGAAATGTTTGATCTGCTGGTTTTAGTCTTTTCTGCTGTGGCTTACTCAGCACTACACCTCACTTTGAAAGTGCATGGAAGTATCAGCCAAATTTTGGCTCGAGTCTAGTATGCATATTGTTGGTTTCTTGCAGAAACCTGTCCATAACAAGAAAAACTGACTCCCATTGCAAAAAAAAAAATCTTCTAAATAAAATAAACCCCCTCTCTGTTCCTTAACTGATCTTGTGCTTTTTTTTTTTTAGTTCTTTAGGGAGCAGTTGTTTCTTACATGATTATTTTAGGGTCACAAGAATATTGGAATATTGTCAGGGCACTATTGCACTGACACATGCACATTCTCATATTGGTGCCTTCTAATATTGGTGATCTAGTAGTTGAAGCTTGCTCTGCTGTTTTACTCTATATCATGTAAAATGTGAAATTAAGCAAAATCTGGCCTTTTTGTCATTTTCAACACACATTGACTATTATGTGCACACAGTGTTTTATTTATTAACCTGTGGCAAAGCCAAGCCACTTCATGGTAAAGCCATTCAGTTTTAAAATGTGAAAAATACATGGGCAGCAGTGGGGGAAAAAAACTTTTTTGTTTCTGCCAGATACTGACAATGCACACACACACACACACACACACACACACACAAAATGACCAAGCATAGTAAATACGGCACTCAAGTGTTTATTTGTCCAGTCATCTGTGACCAGTGTTGTATATTCTTAGTTTTTGAGCACTGTCAGTGTCAAGCGGCTGTGCGCACCTTAAAGCTGTCCACATGTCCCCACGGCCTCTGTCTCCCCATCCCTGCCAGCTCCACCTTTTCTCATCAGAACCAGTGTGTTAGTCCCCCTGTCGTGTCCTTGTGCTGTCGCATTAACTCGCTTTGAAATGTGACTGTCCTTTAAATGTTTACATGTGATTGCTCATTTGGGTGTTAAAATGCAGCGTTTTTTTTTACAGTTTAGGAAGCTGTTGAGAAAATAAGTTTGTTTTAGGTCTGTGGTCCTTTTTAAAAGAGAGTCCAGGGTTGCTCTGCTAAAATAAAAACAAGTCAGATTGTATTCATAAGAATGACTGTTTTGATCTTCACTGTTAGCTGCTACTCACCCACAGTTATGTAATTAAGCACTAAATCAAATATAACAACAACAGAAATATTCTCTGAGGGAATGAGGGATCCAAAAGCATATCTGCTTGGGGCCCTCAGCCTGAAACGTAGGAGAACTCTGCCGTTTAGGTGGAAGTTTAGGCTGTGTTTGTGCGAGTGTTTACAGTCAACAGAGAGTTCTCAGTTCTCAGCTGGATAGTTGAAGCAGGAAAACTAATGCAGGCAGTGACTGAGCCCTCCAGGTAGTCAACATTTGCCTTTTGCTTTCTCCATTACTTTCTACCCTTTTGGAACATGAAATCAGCAGTGTTTTCATGTACGTTTGTGCAAATATTTGTATGTTTAGCAAAGGTTGAATTCATGCCGACTGATATTTGTCGTTATCTCCTTGTCGCCCTGCGGATGTGCAGGAAGAGCAGCACGCTAACACATCGGCCAATTATGACGTTGAGCTCCTGCATCACAGAGACGCTCACCTGGAGTTCTTCAAAAGTGGTGGGTGTTAAATGTGAAAAACGTGGCTTTGTCGACTAAAGATACCTTTTCACTTTACGTCATGAGGACTGAAAGAGTTGACTTGTTAATAAGCTGTGATTTCTTTGTGTTGTGTAGGGGACCTGCACATGGCTGGCAGCACCAGTCGAGACAGTGGCCTCAAGGAGACAGTTACACTGAAATGGTGCACTCCTCGAACCAACAGCATAGGTGGGCACAGTCAGCTGAAGAAATTAGTTAAAGGACCAGTGTTAGATGCTTTAGGGAAAAACCTTAATGGAAGGCGTATGTACCCTTTTTGTAAGGTATTTGTGTACAATTGTGAAGTATGAAGTATGCAGGAAAAGGGTGTTGTCTATCAGTATATCGATGTGAATTGGTTTTTCCCCCACAGAGCTCCATTACTGCACAGGAGCCTATCGAATCTCCCCCACAGATGTAAACAGTCGTCCCTCGTCATGTTTGACTAACTTTCTCCTTAACGGTAAGCTGCGGTCATCTCTTATAGGAAAGCTAATATGCTTAACATTTGTCGTAATTTATCAGTTTATCCTTTTTAAATGCTATTTCACTGCTATTTCTTGTTATGCTCCTGAGACATAGTATGGAATCTTCAAAAGTTACACCAGCGAAAGATAAAATTATCCTTGGAGTTGGATTTTGATATCACTACGTTGCTGTGAGGTGTGAAGTTAGCTTGTGCCATTTTAACAATAAAAATGTCTTCTGTCTGAGTTGATGTATCGATTTAGTGATTTATTGGTTTGGCTCCAATGATTGATTGATTGATTGACCAGGTCGATCAGTGCTGCTGGAGCAGCCGAGGAAGTCGGGGTCAAAGGTCATCAGCCACATGCTCAGCAGCCACGGCGGCGAGATCTTCCTGCATGTGCTCAACAGCACCCGCTCCACCTTAGAGGACCCGCCGTCCATCAGCGAAGGCTGCGGCGGTCGAGTGACAGACTACCGCATCACCGTAAGTCAGCGTCACACTCATTTTCAATTCTGTCAGCATATTCATATTAGAATCATTCGTCATCAGTATTATGACTTTTTTTGAGTGTAATTCCAATTGAACGTCAAGAGCTTTAACTTGATTGGTAGTGTCCTCTAGATGCAGTTGAGATCTGGGATAAACATGATCAGCTGGTTATCTTCCTCAGGATTTCGGTGAATTTATGCGGGAAAACCGGCTGATGCCTGTTTCGGAGTCCGCCCATGACCCCTCTGGGAAGCTACCAGCTGAGAGGGCCAAAGCTCAGCTCGAACGCCACACTCGTTACTGGCCAATGATCATCTCCCAGACCACCATCTTCAATATGCAGGCGGTAAGCAACATGGTGGCAGGGGGTGTTTTCTCATTTGTATTTCAGGATTTTGGTGTTTTACTGCATCACCATGCTCAGGTCCTTATCTGTGTCTGATCCTGTCTACTCCACTAGGTGGTTCCCCTGGCCAACCTGATAGTGAAGGAGACGCTGACTGAGGAGGACGTGCTGACCTGTCAGAAGACAGTCTACAACCTGGTAGACATGGAGAGGAAGAACGACCCTCTTCCCATTTCCACAGTGGGCTCCAGAGGCAAGGGCCCCAAGAGGTATTAACTTCAGTGTGTGGGCATGAAAGGGTGCTCTGTTACATGCATGCATCCTTCATGTGTGAATTTGTATGCTATGTATTTGTAACGTTTTTGCCTTATTCCAGTATCTACTGTATGTTCCACAGTATCATCATTGAGTGGTTAATATTAACTGTAACTGAAATAGTAGACAGATAGACATCTTATCTGTATCTCATGATTCAATATGTAATTTATTTTTAGACTTGTGCGAGAATTCTGAGGCACTCAAGAGGGAGATGAATTCAAAAAGCCTTTCAGCCATTTTAACTGATTTAATGTTTGCGCATTGTCGCTGTTGTCCCCAGGGACGAACAGTACCGCATCATGTGGAATGAGCTAGAAACGCTGGTGAAAACTCACGCCGGAGCCACTGACAGACACCAGCGTGTTCTGGACTGCATCATCGCCTGCCGCAGCAAACCTCCCGAAGAGGAGGAGAGGAAGAAGCGAGGGAGAAAGAGGGAGGATAAGGAAGACAGGACAGAGAAAAATGGCAGCAAGGACACAGACGATAAAAGCTGGCAAGACTCCGACAGGTCAGTAGGAAGTAGGAAGTAGGAAGTGTACTCATAAGTGTAAATAATGAGTTATAGTCAGAGTTGACTACAATTTGCCTTTCTGTCCACAATTTGCCTCTCTATGCTCAGGCTAAAGGGGATGCTGGAAAAAGAAGAGCAAGAGTCGGAGGTGATAAAAGATTCCCCGGACTCCCCAGAGCCGCTCAACAAGAAGCCACGCCTTTCCACAGACGAGGTCCAGCCTCCAGAAAGAGCAAAAGGTACAAAAGTAATAAGTCATAGCATTTAAAAAGAGCACATTTCTTTTCATTGTATTCAGTGATCCTTCAAGGAAATGTTACTAACTTACCAACAAAACAAATAATACTTTTTCTTTTGTGGATCTATGATAACTAAGTGAAATTAGAAAGTAGTGTGGCCAAGTATGAATAAGGCTCTTGCACTCTAAAAGGATGCAGAGATACTTTTAGATCTTATTACATGGCTGAATCCAAGAAAACTTGTTGATATTAAGTTTTGTGCCAGTATTGCCCAGTGGGATCCATCAGGCCCTGCCCAGTGTATGTGTTTTATGAAAACACACACACTTATTAAGCTTTGTGTCGCTGTGCCGCTGCAGGTCCAGTGTCACTCCTCAGCTTGTGGACCAATCGGATCGCTGCAGTCAACTCCAGGAAGCACCAAGAGTTTGCTGGGAGAATCAACTCAGTCAATAACAAGGCTGAGCTGTACCAGCACCTTAAAGATGAGAATGGGTATGTAGAAGTTAAAAAGTTATTTTGTTTGATTATTTACAGGCTATTTTAGGCAGAACGCCCTCTGTTCCTAAGCATGGCTGATGTGCACATTAGAAATGAATCAAATTGTCATGATGATAATGATGACAAGGGTGGCTGTAATTATGATGTTGACAAATATATGTTTAATATCCTGTCTTCAATGTATATGTTTCATGGTCTTATAGTCACACTCAACAAGAATACAAGGCTACAACAAGAATATGCAACATAATATCGCTAAAGACACATATTTCATGCATCAGAGACATGAAGTTATAGGTTTTATCACTTTTTTCCATTCACAGTATGGAAGTTCATGAAAATGGCAAGGCCTCCAGATGATGTAACCCAGGCCTGCCGTTGCACCGCCTTTTCTAAGGAGATGTGGACCACAGTGCTCGTCAGACTCACACTGTTCCAAACAAGGACATGGAAATAAAACAGACAATGAACTCCAACATGAATTTTATAGATTTTTTTTTTTTTTTTACACGAGTTTTTGTAGATATGCTGCTCACATTGTGTAAAGCAATAAAAGCTGTCAATAGTGAACTTTGTTGCCATTTGTGGTGAGTGAAATCAATTTATTATTAATGAGTTGTTAGAATAAAGAAGTTCAGGATTATTAAAAACAACGTATTTCAAAAAGTTATGTGGAAGCCATTCCATATATTTCTTAGCAATGGTAAGAAGAGAGTAAATCACATGCAATTCTGAGAGCAGTAGTTTTTACCAAATTTACCTCATTTAAGGCCAATTTCTCACAGAAAAAAACAGAACCATGAGTGAAGGTTCATAAAAACTTATCACTTTAAACAGTATGATGACCATAGTTCCCTTCTACTGACTTTTAAAATCACATTTTAATGTTCACATCGCAGCATAACTCCAAAGTAGCTATGGCAAATTCTTGTAGTTCACAGGGGCAGATACATATTTACAAGGGTATGTTACTGTGTAAGCATGTGTGTGGAACAGCAGTTCTCAATTCTTGTGATACCCCATATACTATATTCAAATGTAGTACTCCAAATTTTGTGCTTGAAAACAGTGCAAATTGACTTTACCTCAAATTACAAAAAAAGGGTGAAGGTTTCTGACATAAGTTTGGGCTAAAAAAAAAAAGTAAATGGATTAATTTTGTTATTAAGGCCATTTGAGCCAACTTATTTTGGGTTGGATTATTCAGTTTCTTTTGTTAAACCTACATGGGATTTGTAACACTATGCAGCTTTGTCATATGCTTAAATGGTAAAGTTTACGTCAAGTTTTTTCTGGTGTTTCTGTTCATGCAAAGCATCATTACGGAATAGGGAGCTGCTTTTAATAGTGAATAGTTTGTCCTCTCTGTGCATAGGCTGATGAAAAAGGCTCCTCATCGCCCTGTGTGAAGTTAATCCACAGTCTGAGTGGTGGTGGTGGCAGCTCGTGGTGAAATAGTGGAGGCAGCCTTGGCCCTACAGCTTTCTTATCCATGGTGTGAATTGAGACGACCCTGCCTGCAGGCCAGATTGTGACTGTTCTTGTATTTCGATAGCCCTTACAGAAATAGAGAACTACAGCAATGACAATGACCACCAGAATAAGGAAGCAGACGACGAGGAGAGCTGTTAGCACGCTGCTCATCCACTGGTAGAGGTTCGTCTCATGAACTGTGGCGGTGGTAGCAGCACAAACTGAAGCATTGATGTTAGAGGTTGGGTTTTGCATTATGGTGCTGGGACAGTTACTGGTATCCATACTAGGATTCGGGGTAGTGTAGACAGTAGGACTAGACATCCCGAATGTGAGAGTAGGAGTGGTGGAAAAACAGTCCTGCCTGTAGCTCACTGGTCCAACCTTGGTGAAGGGAAACTCTGGTAGCATTGCTTTAATGAACGCAGGGTTGACCCGTCCATTCCCAGAACTCATTTCTAACCACATGCTTTCTATTTGACCCACATGGCATTGCCCCGCGCTGTCACGGCCCAGTTTGCATAAGCTCACATTGTACCAAGACACCACCGTGGACCCAGGAGCTATGGAAATGACAGACAGGTGGTCGCTGCCAGAGCTGTTGAAGAAGTCAGATAGTTTGCTCAGCAAGAGTTCAATCCTGTGGCGGTGACGGAGGATAGAGTGGAGACTGCGGTGAGCTGTTAGGGTGAAACTGTGGCAGGGGCTGATGGGGCTGCGATGAAGGTCCACAGTGAGGGGCAGCCAGGTGCCCAGGCCCTGGCGATCCCAGGCAGCCAGCAGGAGATGCTGAGGGGCAAATTGCAGGTCCATCTCCAGAGGTACACCATGAAGCTCCAGGCCATCCAGCGCCAGCCAGGATCCCATGTTTTGTGGAGGCCCGTCAATGAACCTCATCTCCAGGGAAAGCCTGTCAGCCCCACCGTCCTCTGGATCTAGGAAGGTCTTTGGTGGGATTGAGAAGTGGAAGGGGAAGCCGATAGTGGCCATCAGTGTGGGAATGGAGTACAACACTTGGGGCGGGAGATTTACAAGGCCTGAAATATAAATCAGAGAGTTTAGTTTTTCTGTATTCCATTTAAATATCTTTAATTACAGTACATACAGAGATATTCACAACATCTAGTGTGGCTGAAGACTAGAAAAAGGAAGCCATTGCCATCTTTTTAAATAGTGTCATTATTTGCATGGAGATGAACCATGTAATTGGAAAACATATTTCAGTTACATGTTAGAAGATGTCCAGGGGTTTCCTACCAGAAATGAACGGTTATTTGTTTTTGCTGGAACAATAGAATAAATGAGGTGGGCATGGCTTTCACTGGAAGTCCTGTTGAATTGGGCAAATGTTGCTTTTTCTAATGAATTAATTATGAAATATACTTACACATATTTACATACTTTGCTTTTAATATCTCTCTTTCTCTCGCTCTCACTTTCCATTTATTTATTTATTTTTTACTAAACTAAGTATAATTAACTCTCTGAACGCCAACACTGATCAATCCACAGAAATAAATCTTAATATTCTGTTTTGCACTGGAAAAATAAATTATTTGCAGTAAAGATGTATAGAAAAATATCCTTCGGTGGAAAGGATTGTGAGATAGACTGCAAGGCTTTTGCCCTGATTCCCGTCAGCTCTCAGCCCGCTGACTGATAATATAATGACCACTTTTTAATCTCTCTCTCTCTCTCTCTCTCTCTCTCTCTCTCTGCACACTAAATCAGGTTTTCACATACAGTCATTGAAGCGTCTGTTTTCCCTCTGGTAAACTGCGGTCACTGTGCGGACTGATGCATCAGGACACACAGCCAAGCTCTGTGCATAATGGACACCAACCCCATCCCTTCTCTCTCTCTCTCTCTCTCTCAATGTGAAGTGATTTACGGACAGTTCTGCATTTTCGTGTATTTTATTTTTACCCGACAATTGACATGACTAATTTTCAGCAGTTGAACTTTGAGTTAAACTTATCAAATTGAAAGATACCCAACAAACAAGCGGAATGGCACACAGGTAAGGTCAGCTGCGCATGGAGAGGCACGCCCTTACTCATATTCAAACAGTTAGGCACATTGTGACCTTAAACGTGCCCAGTGCCACCACTGCTCACTTCTAATGGAGACAGAGCAGCTCCACTTGAGTAGCCCCACTGGTACTTACTTGAGGTGGAAGCTGGCAAATACGGCTGGACAGAGCTCTGTCTTGTAGTGGAGGAAGGGCTTGAGGTCTGAAGTGATGTCAGTAAGATGGCTGACATCCCATTGTCCTGATTTACTGAAGTGCTCAGACCCTTGGGAGTTGAATGTCTTGGCCCTGTGAATGGAGAGATTGTGATAGGGCTACTGTTTGGTGCCACTTGCCATGTGTAAAATGACTGACTGATAAACAAGGATTTCTCTGAACTTAATCCGCCTCCACTGAGGGCAGATGCACTCAGTGGTGCTGATGTGTGTGTCATGACTGAGAAGTCATTGCCCGCTAAAAGAGTCAGTGTATTCGATCCAACATTATTGCGTGAAAGTCCTGGAGTGGCTGTGGTGACCAGCTCTTTCACCGATGAAAACAGCAAAGACATATATTCCTCTGACTCATTTTGCTCCACTTTGACATCTTTTGAGGGGAGGGTGGTGGGAATCACTGAAAAATATTCCTCAGGCGTGTCTCCCCATGTCTGCCCATGTTTGTGTGACTCAAAATGTGGATAGCTAGTAGAAAAGCCCAAAATGTGCTCCAGTGTTTGCTTGCAGTTGATGCTACTGAGCGGTGGGGTCCACCAGCTTACATCATTATCATCCTGTGCCACAGAGTTGCCACACATTATTGGGAATGATGGCTCAAGACTCTGCATTTGAGGAATGGAGGATGCAGTGTACAGTTCTTGACCAGCAGAGGGAGCAAGGGGATCAAAATCACCCTCAGTTGTTGGTCCAAGGCTTCCTAATACCACTGGTGGAGCAGATTGTGTCACATGGAGGAAGACAGTTTCTACACCCTGTTGAACTGTTGTCATAAATACTGTTTTTAGATACAAGCTTGATATCATTCCAGGGGCTGGGGACATGTGAAAATACCGCCCACTTGTAGTCCCTGCAAATGATGACATTTTGCTCATGGAAGGTATGGACTCCTTTAGATGTGGTGTTTGGAGAAATGATTGTTGCCTTGATGGTCTGAAGTGCAAACTCTCCTGAGCCACCTCATCTTTGGAAACCGAGTGCCGCCCTGGTTTTTCAGATGTCCATTTCACAATTGTTTCTCTAGCAGTGGTGCCTTTGAATGTCAGTGATAGGTCTGAGCTGACTGGTCGGCGTTGAGTCACAGGAAGATCCATTTTTAGAGTCCAAGATGGGTATGTTGGTAATATCTCCTCATTTGAAGCATCTGTATTTAATGACTGTGTTAATCTGTTGTGACCAAAATATAACTCTGTACTGATCAGGATCCCTGACTCTAAATGTGGGTCTTTGCTTTCTAGTTCCAGTTGCAGAGGGGAGCCAGCGATATTAGAGGGCAATGATATAGAGAATCTTTCAAACAGAGTCATTAGAGATGATGATGATGATGAGACTTTGAGAGACTCTACATTGAACAGCTGAGCTGCAGTGTTGGTTCTCTCAGGTTCTCCACTGAGGAGCCCCAGCTCAGAAGATAAAGGTTGTGTAAATCTCATCATTGGTGTCTCTGGTGCTGACAACAGGGAAGCTGAAAGAGAAGCCTCCAGTTCAAATTGTGGAGACATTGTCCTCTGACCTGCGGATGGGGACGGTGATACATCCTGGACCGTTCCGTTTAACTGAGATGTTATGTGCTGATTTATGACAGATGGGGATGGTGACAGATCTTCAACTGCTTCAGTCTGTTGAATTACTGCCATATGCTCAGTCATTAGATATAAGGTTGGTGTCACATCTGGAAACGGTCGTGTAGGTGGGTCATTGTTTGATACCGGTACCGATTGTGAGAGTCTGTTATGATCGTCTGTTAGAGTTTGATGAACAAACGATGACAGGTGATGGAGTGGAAGTGTCAGTTTTGTGGTGTTGTGGACTTCCATTGTCTCTTGGCTATTTGGGCTGTGACCTATGAAAAATAAAATACAGTTCATTATTCTATAAAAGAAAATGAAGCGTTACTGAGCAATCTAATTTTGGAAAGAGCCAGGCTGACTACTTCTTTTGTCTGTCCATCCATCACTCTCAAAAAGACAATAATTCTCTTAGGTCACTCATTGTATTCAGCCACCCAAATTCAACATCATCCTTCAGATTCATACTCATATTTTGTGCTTCCCTTCATATAATATACTGTATAATTCTTCCTGTAGCTATTTGTTTCTTTAAGCCCATTACCAGCCTATACTGTCATCATTCTTCCATTAATTCATCCATTAAGCTCCATTCAGCTGTGGGGGTTCTTTTCAGTTTGGGTTGAGCCTTTACAACATGTGATTTAGATGCAGACATAAATGACTAACCACCCAGAACAATAATATATTGTCATATAGAGGTCAAAAGAGCAAGACTTACCCAGTGACATCACCTCGGACCGACACTCTGAGTCAGTGTGAGTAGCTGTCCAGCAAACAGGCGAGATGGGATTTTCCTTTGGATGAGGATGGAGACTCACAGAAGTTACTCTGTTGTCTGTCTCATGTGTCACCATGGGACGAACACTGTCAGAGACTGAGGCTAGAGGCAGTGAAGGGTGAATACTGTGTTGTCTGTGTGATGTTGAGAGAGTGGTGTCAGCTGGTTTATCAAATAATGTGTGAGAAAAACTCCTGAAGGTTGATATGCTCTCTGGTGAAAAGGCTGATTGACTTTCAAGCTCTTCCATGTTGCTGATCAAAAGACTAGGCAGCATTGACCCCAGAAGGGTGTATTGAACTGACTCTTCTGAATATTTCAGGTATTGGGGGTGAACTGCAGTGCCACTTTCCATTATCTGGCTCACAGGGCTGCCTTGAACTCTGCTGGCTAATTGGGTATTTTGTTGAGTGTTTCTGTGGCTCAGAAACAACTCTGTCCTCCAGATATGCCCTTCAAGCCACACGCCTGATGTTTTCAGGGAGTCAAATATTGATGCTTGTTTACTTCTAGCTTGACTTGATAATAGTGAAAACGCTACATTGAAGGTGGCAGCTTGTGGCTCTTGACTGTGGCCAGTCCCTTCTACAGTGACTGAAGCATATTCCTCAAAATTGTAAGGAGGAAACCAAACTGCATGACTGCAGGCAAATGCAATGCAGTTTGATGTGTGTAAAGTTAAGGAATCTTTTTTCTCAAGAAATATTTGTGTGTCCAGGAGGGCATGTGAAAGCTCAGTGTATGGGATTGTCGGTATGATTGAGGAAAGCGGTGTTGAGGATTGTTTTCTTTGCATGTAACTTGACTGAAGTATAGCAAGAGGCACCTGAGTTTTTATATTTGGGTAATACGTCGGCATCTTTTCTTTCTGAGTATGCCATTCAGGAACAAACATGAAAGAGTTGAGTGAGGAGCCTGGCAAATTATCAACCTTTGTGGCAGACAGCTCTGAGATTTTGACGGTTGAACCCTGAGTGTGTGTTGGCTTGAGCTGTGTTCCCACAGGGCTCATGTGCACCAAAATGGTTGATAGCCTCAGGCGTTGTGTGTGTGGCAACAGAGGAGAGTACATGAGTGAAGACTGAACAAGTTTCACAATCTCTTGGGCATGAGTTGGAGGTGGAATAATCATATTAGGAGTAGGTGTATGTCTAGGCCATCCTACGTCCCTCTTAACTTTACGCTGTATGTCCCCAGGAACACAAAGCACTCTCCATCCCAAGACAGCAGTTCCCAGCAACCGGGCAATCCCACCTGCCTTTGTAGTGTGTTCCAGTACCATGGCCAAACTGGACTGTCGCTCATCTCCTTGACAACCAACAGGCCACAGCAGCTCTCCAATAACATCTTGGTTCTCGGTGCGATTTCCGGTAAGGCTCTGAGCCTGTCCGCCTTGGTGACAAACTCTTTGCTTCTCTTGCTGCAGACTGAAGGATTTTCTCATTGAAAAAAGGGAAACTGAGCCTGATGGCAGTCGGAGGTATTCAGCCATGGTGTTGACCAAACGGATACGCTGGCTGGCATCAAGATGGTTAGGGTTCACCTGGAGGAGGAGGTTAGCCCAAGTCATCATCTCCTCCTGAGAGCAGGTAACAGTGTCCCCACCAGACCTAGACACAAACCAAAACTGATTTTCAACCCCCTGAACCAAGGTTATTATATTATAGTAAACTAAACTAAAAGTTAAAAGTAGGTGTGGAAAAAAAACATTTTAGTTAACTGAAATAAAAACTAGACTAGAAAAAAATGAAATCTAACTGAAGCTGTATTTTGTACTTACAAACTATCTAAAATAAAATAAAAATATACAGAAAATGTCTTCATTTTTTGTCTCTGACAGTTTTGTCAAATTTATCAACCTAACCAACATGAGGAGGCGTTGGAGCTGATGTTTATTGAGACGGGACGTCGACATGACTGGGAGCCAACTGCCTTCACAAAGTGTTGGCTTTGGACTGGAATACTTCTTCTGAACTTCATAAATCTTGGCCGTGACAAAAAAAAAACAAAAAACATTTTATAATGAAAAACAAAGAAATACCGAAACTAGTAAAAATGAAACTAAAACTAAACATTTTTAAACAACTGAAATTAAACTGAAATGAGCAAACCCACTCCATTGCCACATAAAATGGTCATTCATGTTAAATTATGCAATGTGAGGTTCATAAAATGCTACTGATGCATTTTAAAAATGATTAGAAATAAATAAAAATGAATTACATGAAAATCATCATAGGCCACATAACAACTGTGAATCAGTTGTAATGTAGAATCAATATTACTGCATCAACACAACAAACCCTGAGTTATTCATCAGCTCACACCCTCAAATACACCACTAAATATGAACTGCCACAGAAATTTTATTTAGCCAGAAAGGTCCCATTGAAATATAAAAGCTTTTCTTCCAGGGAGTCCTTGTCAAGATGGAATTCAAATTCAATTACTGACTTAAAGAAATGGTAAACCCAGTTTGAAAAGGGGATTTTATAATTTACTATTATTCTTGAGCACTATCTTCATCATCCAGAAAGATTTGAGAGTTTGTCAAAAGTTAAGAGTTGCAATAAAAGCTGTTTTAAAGGCTGCGTTTTGTACAGTAATCCATTCCAGAGGGGCTGGTTGGGCGCTCCTCTATAGTAATGTTGTTATTGGCTAACCAATAACCCAGCTATAGTAAACACATCTCACTTGTTGGAACTGGTGTTGCAATAGTTTATGGCAAACGTTTTGATTAATTTACTCAGCCGACGATAGACAGCGATGAAGAAAAACAGCTTGGCAAAGTGGCATCAGTGGTTGGTGTGATAGCAGTCATATGCTGTAAACACGTATATTCATGCATTGGAATCCCGCGGTAATGTTACTTCAATAACTCCAATCTGTATTTGATGGGAAAGTTGGTGAGAGCCCTTGGCACTTGGCTGGTTGTAACTTTGTTGTGTGAATGTAGCATAACAGGTTCAGGTGAAGGGGGTGCATGAAAGTAACCTTAAGTAAGAAACCCTAAGTAACCATAAAGGTAAAGCACAAAGCACATAGACTGTAGTCTGGCACTTGGAGCCTCAGAAAAAGCTCAGCGAGGTAAACAGCTTTATTCATCACCTGCTGTTTGAGACCACCCTATGGTAAGGCAGGTGTAAATGCTGAAAACATCAGTTTAACATGGCTGGTGTCCTTATCTGACTGTACCCCAAAGAATGCATGCACAAAAGAATGGATAAAATATATCATGTTTTCTTTTAAAGCTTTTTAAAAAAAAAAAAAAAAAAGATTACAGCTGTTACTGGCTGTGAACTACAATCTCAGTGGACTTTTGAGAGCCACTAAATGAAACTGGCTCAGCTTATCTGAGAGCAGTTCAGGATTCTTTCAGCGTTATGCAAATCAGTACTTCTACATTGCCTTTACAATTATGAAAAAGCGACTAAAACACTTACTATAATCAATCTACATTGATTCAGCGTTCATTTTACATTTGATTCATTTCATTATAGTTAGATGTATCTCTACACTAACAATCACTTTTTCAGAGAATGTTTCAGGGTTTTGAGGAGTTGGTCTACATTAATTTGCTGTCCACTTACCATCCTGGGGAGGATTGTGTGTTCCTGTCACCCACTGCTTTGTCTAGGATGTGTAGATAAAAGCTGGCAGCACTTCTGCATCGTCGGCTGGTAACAGACACTTTAAGGTGGTATATGCCACACTCCTCTGTCAGTGCCAGGCCGACTAGACTGCTAGTCTGATGGTTAAACTGCATCCAGCGGGGCCACGGACCCCCTCCAGCCAGTGAGAGCTAGGGATGAGGATGATGTTTACATTAGCTATTGGAATATGAAAAAATAAGCTTGAGCTCGTGTGCATGTAGGTGTGTATTTGTGTGTAATGCTGATATATGAGACCTCTATCTGTGGAGGAAAATTATACTGTTGATGTAGGTACTGGTTAGCGGTTAGGCCAGACCATCTCAAGCTATCCTAAGTGTGGAGTAAGGTTACGGCAGGTCAGCCCTTATGTCTCCCTTCTTTTCCTTTTCTCCACAGCACCTCACTCCCTTATCTGGCTTTCCAGTACAGCAGATGCGTCAGCTTGCCCTGTCTTGTTCAGTGATAAAGTTCTTAGTATGTGGAAGAGCCGTTAGAACTGAGCGTGCGGCTGCCCATCCGAGACTGCAATCATTTCTCCTGAGGTACGTGACTCAGTAAAGCTGAATATTCAGCATATCTCATCCCGGGCTCCATGTCTCTCTCTCTCGTGTCTTTTCTTCAATAAACCTTGTTCCATTCCATAACAAGTTGCCGTCACTGAACAGGATCTCTATAGAACTACAGCAATGGTAAGTTGACAAATTTTAATTTCTTTGTCACTGCCATATCTGAGTTTGATTGATTTATGACCCCTTGTTTGTTTGATGGTGCGCCACTCCTAATACAACCACACAAACACTTCATAGTTGCACCTGATTCAATGAACGCTTCACTAGTGGGCTGTCCTCTCCTGGATTTCAAACCGGGCCAACATAGCAGCTATGTCTGAAACTTTCTTTTACATTATGAAAACATTTGAGGCGAGAACTGACTGGGTCAACTCGCCACCTCTGGAAACTCCAGAGAAACTTTCAAACTAACTTTTGTCAATCTAAAATGAAGACAGATTCAGCAACTGCAGTGTTTATTTCTCACCTCAAATGTTCTCAGAAACACATTTTGGTCGAGGTACTGAGCAGGTTGGAGAACATTCTGAATTTGGTGCTACTTATTTTAATAGATTTTAATTTAATTTTAATAGATTGCAGTGATGCTGCTGATGTTGCCACTCTGTGTCAAATTCATCTGACTGTAAAAGGGTGGGGCAGCAGGGTTTGCTTGCTGGGCTGCATCAATTGACACTTGTGATTGGGCTTTTTCAGTGCTCTCCTTTTTATTATTAGTGTAGTTATTTAAGGCCACACTCATATATACAAGGTGCAGGACGGCAGGAGAGAAAAGTGGTGTGTATGTGCGCATGGGATAAACTCAATAGAGACAGCCCAAGTTTAAGTCAATCCACAGCAGGTTAAATGAACAAACTATGATAATAATCCAGGTTCCTGTTAGAAGTATGCATCCTTTTACATCATTTAAATCTCTAGTTGCATCCATTCTCCTTTTCAACATTGTGGGTAGCATGGATTCAAAGGTTAGTTAAAAAGGTTTAGTTAAAAATAAGACGTTCATCTCACCTGGTGATGCTGCATGGGTCCCAGGGCTGCAGAGAAGGGGAGCTTGAAAACAAAAGGTGACCCTGCTCGGGATGTGTAGTTAGGTGTGCTGTCAAGTGCTGTAATTTTGGCACAATGTAGTGATGGGACTAAACTTTGGTTCTGCAACACATTCCCCAGCAGCAGCAACAGAAAGAGGGAAAAGCTGAGGGTTTTACATGGCAGGATGCATGTTTGGTTGAATGGAACAAAGGATTTGTCCGGGATGACATCCATATCTTGTTTCTACAAGATATGGATTCTACAAACACACACACACACACGCACACACACACACTATTTTCTGTGCTCTGTCTTTTTCTCTATTTGCTTCACTATCTTGTGAAGAAACACAGTCCTGAAGAAAGATGGACAATTCTCAGACATCATAGTTATCAAAGTCAAAGTATGAATACCAGTTTGCATTTTTATCCCCGCAGACAGCCAGAATGTAGTCGCTACATGACTTGGACTTTATGTACTTATTCCATGCATAGCAGTGCTAAAGCATAGCCACACACTTCACTGATTCCCCCTGCCTGTTGTGAAAATCTCATACCAAACAAGCAGCTGCCCACCAGCCTTGAAATTTGTAGAAGGCATTGCAACTGTCACACACAGATCAGCATGGATACATCTGCTGCTGGCTGTAGATGTGCATGTGTGACTGTTATTGTTATTATTATTAGTAGTATTTTGATCCAAACATGCGACAGCACATGTGCCTCTGCTGAATCCCTCTCTCGGGTGTCTTCTCTGTTTCCTTTGATAAAACTTGAAAGAGGATGCAAAGGAGCCAACCACACACTGTCTTTTAAAAAAATTATCTTGATATATTGCAACAGTCCGCCTCCTTTCTTACCACTGAACTGTATAAAAACCAGCTCACAAGTGTATGTGCATCAGTCATCCACCGGTCAGGTAGAAATCATTTTTAATTCCAATAGAGTCCATGCAGTGGAGTCTGAGTCCCCGCTGAGATCAACAGCAAAGCTTCATTTCAAAGTAGAGTTGATGTTGTTTCATCCTGGTATTTACAAAAAAAGGTAAAACATGAGAAGTGCTGTATGTGTGCAAAACTGGATCTTGAAAATGGCTTTTACATGGCTCGATCTGCTGGCCCAATCTGCTGTGGGTCCAGTTACAAGGCAGCCACGGTTACTAGGTTACCAGCAGTGCTACCAGAAACCATGACTTGTGACTTGAGACTGTGACTGGTCACAGGTGGTTGATCACAGCTCTGCCTAGTGTGACATCAGATTAGGATAGAAGAACTGCTGTTTAATTCAATTTGGTTTGCAGAACGGATTTCCATTAAAAATACAAAAACATGACAAATCCATAACCATGAAAACACTGAACCACAGCAGTTAAACACCTAAGTTTAATCCTCCTGTCTGTCTCTTTGAACCCAGTTTAATATTTTTAATAGTTTATTTTTATAGTTTAATAGTCATATTTACATGGTAACAACAATTTAAGCTTTGTGGTATTATCATATTTATTTTATGATCTTTAGCACACTTTTTTAAAGTGCAATTTAACTACCATGTCATTATGCTGTACTTTCTTCTTGTTTATTCAATGAAATGTCATGCTTTGGTTAGTGACACGTTCCTGTTAGCCAGTTGAATCATTAAAGCTGACATTATGGATTTTTTTTTTTTTTTTGGCCAATGCATAAACTGAAAAACAGTAATGTGATATCTACTTTTGGGACTTTGCCTGTGTCGACACCAAATTCGGTATACAGCCATAGGGAACTGAAATACACAATTCAAATGAGCGAGACTGGTCCAAAAACATGGCCACCATTGATAAAATAATAATAATAATAATAATAAAAAACTTCTCAAAAAGCAGGTTTTCACATCAAATTAGCCATATCATGTTCATTTTTCATGATGTCAACACAAAATTTAACATGTGTTGAGCAGTGTTCATTGAGCACATTTGCTGAAGTGCATCAGACTTCAACGTTGTAAACAGCTGCATGGATTTGTACCATTTTCGGTTTGCGCAATCTGTGGTCATGTCAGTGCATGAAAATTGATGTGAGCATGGCATTACAAGGAATCTAAATTTCTAGACATTTCACAATTCAAACTTCAACAACAACAAAAACAATTCCTGTATGTCTTACAGAGCTGAATTTTTTGCAGCACATCCACTCGTGTGATAAAGGTTTGCCTCGCTGCAGCTCACTGCACTTCCAAAGTTTGTTGCTCTATATTTTTCAAAATATGCAAAACCAGCGAACAACTTTGCTCAGTGGCCTTTTTATCAGGTCCACCTGCAAAATCTAATGCAGTTCAATGCAACAGCTCTGCCATAAATTTTTACCTTTTAGGAAAGTTTATAATGTTCAGTTTTTGCTGACATTGCGGAGAATGTGTCAATTTAATTATATGTTTATTATTGAGGTTGTAGTTTACAGAGGTCTTGGACTGGACTATATTATATTGAGAGGTTAATTTTTTGTCCTCCTTATTTATATACAATAGTGGGGGACAGAATAATAGAAACAGCTCTCAATAAAATGCAGTCCAGTACAACAGCACCACTAACATAGAATTGAACGAACACCTCTATTACTGTGACAAAAAGAAAACCTCAGCATTATAGGCAGCAGAAAAGTTTTTCTGTGTGGAGTTGGCATTCTCTCCCCATGTCTGTGTGGGTTTTTTTCCAGGAGCTCTGGTTTCCTCCCACAATCCAAACTCCTGCAAAACAGGTCAACTGGAGATACTTAATCGTGCCAAGGTGTGAATGTGTGTGTGTGTGTGTGTGTATGTGTCTGCCTGTGATGGTCTGGTGGCCTGTACGACGTGCCCCCTTGCCATTTTTTTTTTTTTTTTGGTTTCTACATGTTTGAAGTTTAAACCAACCACGTTGTGATACGGTGTGTGAAAAAAGCCCAGTGGTGCAGTCAGTAAGTCTCCTTCTCTAGGGTCACAAAATTAGTCAATTTATTCATTTATTCGTTTATTAAATTATTCCAAAAGTGTGGTCAAGTAGGGCAAATTGCTCGATCATTGGGCTAGACAATGAAAATAATTTAAACAAGAAATGGGAAAGTGATATGGAAAAAGAGGATTCCAGTAGCTGGACTGAGGGGTGAGTAGTTACCTGTTTTTTGTAGTTTGAGAATGTATTGAAACCAGTTTTCTCACAATTTACTTTTGGTTTTACCCCCAATTCTTACTCACCAACATTAACTATTTGATTGCTCAAATCAGGCTGACATGTAGGAATACTGGGGTAACCGCACCCACATATTGTTATTTATGCATGTCCCTCCGTAACAGGGAGGTGGGACTAAATGGGAGTCAAAGACAACCCTGGCTCTGAAATTTCAGCTAATTTCAGGAGATCAGTTCCACTGCAGGTGAGTGCTCATGTTTGTCTCAGGTTTGAGAAAGAGGTTAACAAAGAAGAGCTTGTGTGTGTTCTGTCTCTGGAGTGCTTCAGCAGCAGCTCACTGGCAGCCAGCACGTCTTTAACTGGTTTTAATTATTTGGATATTTATTATCTTGGAATCTGGTGCGCTTCATGTACACCTTGAAATGGGAAACACAAAACCACCTGCTCCTGTCATTTTATTTAACACCACCACAAGGGTGGTATTGTTGCTGTTGTTAATGTTAGTATTCTTTCTTTCTTTCTTTCTTATTTTTATTGAGAATTTTTATTCATTATTATTATTTTTATTCATTATTATTATTATTGGTGTTGTTGTTGGACATGTTTTGTATTGTTTAACACTTGTATTCTTGTCACTTCATTGCACATAAAAAGGAAGCTGCTGTTGCATGATAACCTCCATTTTTCCATCACTAGACATATTTCCATGGCTATTGAAGAAAAAGAAAGTGTTTTGAGATTATAATGCAACAAGAAAAGACTTGAAAAGAGATTATATCATAAATCATTTATTGATTATATTTTTATTTGTCGTTTTATTTATTTATTGATTATATTTTATTTGTTAATCTGACCCGCGACCCTTGTGAGGATAAAGCGGTTTAGAAAATGGATGGATGGATGGATTTGTTAAAGTACCTAGTAACTAAGGCTGTCATCCATTTAGAATTTTTTTCCCCCCCTATAACTACAGACTTCAGCAAGACACCTTCCTGCAGTTAACAAGTTAATTTACAAGCTGTTAGAACAAAACTTGGTGTCTTGCCTGATGTAACGTTAGCCTTCTCCCTGGTGGTGACGCATACAATCCATCCTTCTTGCCAAGAAAGCTGGTAAAACACCTCCAGGTTTTCTTTTATTCCTCTCTTGAATCCCATCTACTTGTAACAGTACAATATTGACAGTCACAATACACACACACAGCACTTCTATCCACTTAGGTATTACCCATAATGTCAAACAGACCCAGGACCTGTGGCGATAGAACAGGACCCGACTGACCGTATAAATCTTGAATTCAAACCCGTTCGGGTCACAGGACGGGTCTGGGGGTCTTAGTGTTTGGGAGGACCCGTGAAGACCTCTATTGTAAACAAATCTCGGTGAAAAAAGCCAAGAAAAATTGATAGTTTTGTGTGTTATGTGTGGCCTATCCCAGCCACCCCCGAAGATGGCAGTGAACTGGCTGGGACTGGTGTCCATGGGAGTGTTTTACCTGGGTGTACTGGGCACGGGCGTGTGGGCGTCCAGGAAGTCCAAACGAGAGGAGAAGAAGTGCACTGGGAACCAGAGTGAGGTTGCCATGGTTGGAGGACGAAACCTCAACATCTGGGTCAACATCTTTACTATGACAGGTACAAAAATAACACTATTAACCGTCATTACTGCCATCATAACTTCAGGTGTAGTTGAAGTTTAAGGGTGACACGGGGTGAACTTGGTCCAGCTACTTTTAAAACAGCATGAAACAGCTTGTTTCTTTTCCTGTCTTTTTCCTTTTCTTATTACTTAAGTTTTTATTAGGTAAATATCATTGAGACATTTGCCTGGCAAATGACACTTCAACAGAATTCAACAGAATCAAAAACCTAAGGGCGAAAGGGACTCTATTCACATCTTCAACAAACAAACACCCACTTCTCACCTGTCCAAAGCTTCTCTCACTTTACTTCCCTCACGTGTCTAAACGTCCCCTTATTGTAATTCTCATCCCGTTGTATGCCACACCCTCTGTTTGATCTCAACTAATCTTATGCTGTCTTTGTCTCTGCACTTAAAGTGATAGTTTGGATTCTTCCTCACACTGTAGTATTTGCTGCTCCATGTAACACATCCACCTCTATAACTCCCTCCCTGTCACAAGAATGAGAGCCTCAGTGGGAGTGTGCTGCTCCAAAATGAATGAAGTCTGTACAGACCGGAAAATAATATGATTTTGACGCAAAGCTAAAAAAAAAAAAAAAAAAAGAAATTTGAAAAAA
>OMLB01042964.1:0-36946 GCA_900302555.1 Myripristis jacobus
ACAAATCTCTTCTGCTTGTTTCTTTTCCTTAGTAGTGGTTTCTTAGCAGCTATTTCACCATAAAGGCCTGATTCGCGCAGTCTCCTCTGCACAGTTGATGTAGAGATGTGTCTGCCACCAGAACTCTGTGTGGCATTCATCTGGGCTCTAATCTGAGGTGCTGTTAACTTGCGATTTCTGAGGCTGGTGACTCGGATGAACTTATCCTCAGCAGAAGAGATGACTCTTGGTCTTTACTTAGCTGATTGGTTCTTGCCATAATATGAATTCTAACAGTTGTTAAATAGGGCTGTCAGCTGTGTACCAACCTGACTTCTGCACCACACAACTGATGGTCCCAACCCCATTAAGAAGGCAAGAAATTCCACAAATGAACCCTGACAAGGCACACCTGAGAACTGAAAACCATTTCAGATGACTACATCATGAAGCTCATTGAGAGAAGGCCAAGGGTTTGCAGCGCTGTCAACAAAGCAAAGGGTGGCTACTTTGGGGAATGTAAAATATAAAACATATTTAGAGTTATTTACCATTTTTTTCTTTGCTACATAATTCCATGTATCTTGCTTCATACATTTGATGTCTTCAGTATGTATCTACAATGTAGAAAGTAGTAAAAATAAAGAAAAAAAATTGAATGAGAAGGTGTGTCCAAACTTTTAGACTGGTAGTGTAGATAGCAACATAGCTTTCAGGAACACAGGCAGTATGATCTGAGCTGAGCATGGATCGTACATTAACTCTCTTTGGATACTGTGGTATATGTGGTTAGGTAGATAATTCCTAACACTGACATAGAACTACACAATGAGGTTAACATTTGAAGTAACCAATAATACATTTGTAATAAATGTTTGTAAATGTCTGTAATAAAGTTGACCAAATGAAATTATGTTTGGAAAATCCTAACACTGGGTGCTCCTGGCAAAGGAATAGCATAGGTCTCATTTTCCCAAGACCCAGTTTTATTGTCACAGGCCTTAGATCTTTGATGCTCAAAACCAAGTCTAAACCTGGAATATGGCTTAAACCATTTTGATCATTAAAATAATCTACATTTTAAGCATCTGAAAATCTAATTCAGAGTGACTTCCAATGAGTGCAACCAAAATAGAGCGTCTCCAAACCTCTCCAAAATAGTGCAAGCAGCAGCTGTACAGCACAACAGCAACTCATTATTTTTCACCTCAGGTTTGTTGAAACCAACAGCTCTTCCAATAAACCACTGCTGCACACATAAATATAAATGGATCTTCTACTTCCAACAGAACTCACTGGACTGGTAAAATTTCTGCACATGGAATTTCACTTGGTAATCAGACGAGGAATACAAATAACTGATTTAACAGCTTTATTTAGAAAAACACTCTTCAAATAAGATACTTAAACTAAAAATGTTGCAGAACTATTGTAGCCGCCATGTCATCTCTGCACTGGCACAGACAATCTGATAATGTACAATGGAGAGACTCCACAACACATCCATCAGCCTGTTCATGTCACAAGTCATGTCCATGTCCAGTCAGTCCAAGGCCGTCCTTCTGGTGAAGGTCGGCAAAAACAATCACTTCTCCAGGGGAGCATAATTCAGCAACTTCTCAATAAGATCCACATGAGCAAGGAGCATCCTCCGGCAACAGTATCTCTTCAAGCCCAAGGCATCAAGGGCGTCACTTCAAAGTGAGAGAAAAAGAGATGACAGTCAAATACTGGAAACACATGGCACTTCATTACAATGGATAAGTCCAGGAATAAGTCGCATATGTATTTAAGTGCATCTTGAGTCAAAATGCAGACAATTCAAAACGAAAACAAAAAAAAACCTATGCGCCAAAAAGTGGATACGTAATGAGGTTGCTTCATTTTATTTTTCTTCTTCCCCTATTTACAGACACCGGGGGGTGGAGCCTGTCTCAGAATGCATGAGGTGAAAAACAAATACACAACTTAAGTCACCACTCCATCACTGGGCTAATGAGGGTTTCAAAATATATACTTCTGGGCAATTTAGATGCTGAGAATCCACCAGATTTTAATATCTTTGGAATGTGGCAGGAAATTGGTGCTGGAGGACACACACTCCAAACACAAAAACATTCAAATTCCACACAGCACCAGAGCCATGAACCAGACCCAGGTTATCCTGCAGTCACAAGCCAGTGCCAACCACTGAGCCACTGTGTTACCCTCATACAGAGAGCAATTAAATGTAAAGCCACTTGAATATTTCTCTTTGCCATTTAAGAATTACCTTCAGTCACAACATGGACTGCTCCAGTTTTGATAATGGGCCTACTATTATTTACACTATTGTTGCCAATACATCATCTTGTTGCTGGTCATCACTATTCAATGTTGACTATCCAGTTTTAAAATCAATGTCAGGAAATGAACATCTAGTTTATTATGGAGTTCTGAAAATAAATATTAGATGTCCAGTAAAGTTTTAGACTACTATTTCAATAAATAAGGTTCTATATGCTTGTCCATTGTGTTGTCAAACGTCCCAACACTGGCTTAAAAATATCTCAACAATAATACAGAGACTTGATAGACAGTGAAGATGTATGAATTCAAATTAATCACTGGAGTGGAAACTGTAGGGAACTATGACTCTTACCACTGTTTGTACAAATAAACGCTTGGTATGCTATTCCAGTACAATGCAAGTAGGGCTGATTTGCATTTATTGTGCTAACTACGCATTTAACCTCCATGCAGTAAATAAACATCATGCTATTAATAGTGCCTATGCGCAGTCCAGTATAGTCATCTCTTTGGTAAAGCTTCACTAAACATAAAAGATATTTTGGAGGGGGGTTAAGCAAAGGCAGCCTTATCTGACAGGTGGCTATATACACAATATCTGCTTAACTTTCAATTTATAATCGTTAATCTAGAATATTACTTTAACATCTTTTCTTGTACAGCTGTGGCCAAAAGTTTTGAGAATGACACAAATATTAATTTTCACCGTCTGCTGCCTCAGTTTTTATGATGGCAATTTGCATATACTCCAGAATGTTATGAATAGTGATCAGATGAATTGCAATTAATTGCAAAGTCCCTCTTTTCCATGAAAATGAACTTGATCCCCCCCCCCCAAAAAAAACATTTCCACTGCATTTCAGCCCTGCCACAAAAGGACCAGCTGACATCATGTCAGTGATTGTCTCGTTAACACAGGTGAGAGTGTTGACGAGGACAAGGCTGGAGATCACTCCGTCATGCTGACTGAGTTAGAATAACAGACTGGAAGCTTTAAAAGGAGGGTGGTGCCTGAAATCATTGTTCTTCCTCTGTTAACCATGGTATGATATTGCTGCTAGTAAGACTGCACCTAAATCAACCATTTATCGGATCATCAAGAACTTCAAGGAGAGAGGTTCAATTGTTGTGAAGAAGGCTTCAGGGCACCCAAGAAAGTCCAGCAAGCGCCAGGACTGCCTCCTAAAGTTGATTCAACTGCGAGATCAGGGCACCACCAGTGCTTAGCTTGCTCAGGAATGGCAGCAAGCAGGTGTGAGTGCGCCTGCACGCACAGTGAGGTGAAGACTTTTGGAGGATGGCCTGGTGTCAAGAAGGGCAGCAAAGAAGCCACTTCTCTCCAGGAAAAACATCAGGGACAGACTGATATTCTGCAAAAGCTACAGGGATTGGACTGCTGAGGACTGGAGTAAAGTCGTTTTCTCTGACGATTTCAATGCCTTTTCCAGCATTATGGAGCACCTTGCCATAAGGCAAGGGAACAAATCATCAAAATTTTGGGTCCATGGCCAGGAAACTCCCCAGACCTTAATCCCATTGAGAACTTGTGGTCAATCCTCAAGAGGCAGGTGGAAAAACAAAGTCCCACAAATTCTGACAAACTCCAAGCATTGATTATGCAAGAATGGGCTGCCATCAGTCAGGATGTGGCCCAGAAATTAATTGACAGCATGCCAGGGCGAATTACAGAGGTCTTGAAAAAGAAGGGTCAACACTGCAAATATTGACTCTTCACATAAACTTAATGTGATTGTCAATAAAAGCCTTTGCCAATTATGAAATGCTTGTAATTATACTTCAGTATACCACAGTAACATCTGACAAAAAGATCTAAAAACACTGAAGCAGCAAACTTTGTGAAAACCAATACTTGTCATTCTCAAAACTTTTGGCCACGGTTGTATTAAGAAAAAGGTCAAGGGCTCGCGTTATCTATATACTGTGGGCCTGTAAAGCCCATTGAACCTGGAAGTGATTGAGAGTGAGCACTAAATAAACTTGAAGAAAAATCAATGGACTTTTCAACACATTAATTTCACAGCAGACAGTGCGTTGTGACTCCAGTGACTATGTCGAATAAATGTAATACCTTCAGAGATGTTCAGACACTCTTTGTTTTACCAAGGACACACTGTGTCATAGATGTGAGGAGCCACTCTTTAACTGGACCCATGTTCTATAACCTACACATTGTGTTTGGCAGATATCATTTATATCTGACCTGACCTCACGGCACATATTATAGGTGGATCATGTTAAAACTGTTATTGGATTACCGTCACAGTGCTTACAGAAACACATAGATTATTTGTATTATCTGTAACATTGCATTGGCAAAGGCCAGCAACATGGGAATAATGTCACACCCTGGGACAAATTACAGCTCGAATCTCACTTTGTCCTATGCAAAGTTATGTTTTGAATATCACCCCAGCCCAGCAACAACCTCTCATGTACTATTCAAACTAAGAAAGATGGAGGGAGGATTACACACACCACCCCCTGCACTTTTCATTTTTAAATACATATTTGCCCTTTTGAGAAGCAAATTTCCTTTTTTTCCCATAAAATACACCTGTTTCCAACGAGGGAAGGATCATTCTGAAATCAGTTTCTGAAAGCTGTTTTCTGGCCAGAATGAAGTCAAAATTTGCATTTGCAAAAGTGTGTTGCATTTGGACTCAAGGCGCAAGTACCGGCAGATGAGGCTGTTTGGGATTGTGTAATTACGGAAAGAAGCATGTACTGTATTTCTCTTACCCCTCAGTATACTCAGCTTGAAGCAGGCCTAGGTACGCCTCCCATTTGTTACCCACAATCTTTCCACACGTGAAGCACCGGATTGGGATGATCATTGTCGGACACCTGGGGACAGAGGCATCAAGCTGTAAACAGCACCGCCTAGACATGATATTATGACCACTAACATTACCTAGCGAGCATGCAGTTTGTCACCTGCTACATATTTGCTACACACCGGAGACTCGGTGTAGAGTACATCAAAGCTGAATATAAGCAAAGATAGATAGAGTTTAAAAAGAGATGGCGCACCCTATGTATATCAGTGAAACGCTCCTGGGCAGTAGAATTGTGACCAACAATACAAGAGCTCTATCTCTTTGAATGTGGAGCTGTATGTATTAAGATTGGGCAATGTCTACTGAATTGGCATGAGTCCACAGTAAAACACTGTGACAGATGATAGTGCAGGAGTGTGTGCCGCATGGGGCTCAGCAGAAAAAAACTCATGATACAAAACAAACATTCAGTGACAATCAGTTACGAATCTGGCAATCTGAATAGTATCATCATATCACAAATGAGGAACATCTTATAGAGGAAAAAAGTCAAGGAGTAGAAAAAAAACGAGTATTAGAATAAAAGACAATAAACAAAAATCGAAGAAAAAGGGAATATCACCCTACTTAGTTTTGATATTAATTGCTTTTCTCAATGGTAAGGGATGTTTATATGCTTTTATGTTTATACTGCTTGAAAGGGAAGTGTGGAAGATCATCAGTTCAACACAGACTATATGAAATTTAGCATTTAATTAATGTCCTGCCCTTTGTATACGGTATTTTCCAAAAAATACAGATCACCTGTAATGGTGTTACATGCTTTAAGAAGAAGAAAAAAAAGCTATTCTTTGTTAATATTGTGTGAGATCATCCCTTCGTCTTTGTTGCAAAACGTGCACATTAGGAAGTTTTCTGGATTATATTTGATTAAGAAACTATTACAATGGTAATATTTATGTGTGAGATTTCCATATCCAAGTCTTTACTTTTGTTAGGAATCAAAATAACATTATGTCCATATCAGGAAATAATCTTCTGTATACAATGTGTGCATTACTACATCGTCTATTAAAAAAAAGATCCTTATTTCTCAGGGACTTGGCCAATTATATGATCATATAACATCGAGGCTTTTATCGTGTGCACAAAGTGCGGCGTTTCAAACTTTCCCAATGGTTACTGACGAAGTGCGTCATCTCTTTTATAACTAAGCCATCTCTGATATATGTAAATACTGGCTTATCTGGCTTTTACAGTGATACAACCATAACACTCATCACAAGCAACATTTAGGCTAACTAGCAGCTAGCAGCTAGCAGCTAAGGATAACGTGACTAAATGCCACACATTGTCAAGTCTATATATGACAACAGCAATAGCTTCCCAAGCCGACTGGTAACAACAGGTTAACTCTAACCGTAACACCATCCTCAAGACCACCATAACTCCATCTGTAACTAAACAGAGCTAAACTTTAACACTGCATTAACTGTTAGCTAGCAAAGCATTACATTAGCTAACTCCTCTCCTACCTAAGATGACGGGTTAACTTAAACGATAACATTACTGACTAGTCGGGAACCAATATGAACAACGATAAAATATGAAAGTTGTGTTTGGTGCTCACCACTTTCACCAAGTTACTTTAGTTCGGCGATATCCTACGAGGAGCGGCAAGTGAAAAATGTGCTTCCTACCGGCGGTGTAAGCAAGCTAGCCCCGTTAGCCAGGATGAAAAACACGAGCACGTTCAGGAAATTACTAAATCATTTCCGGAACGTGTTTTTCAAAATAAAACATGTCACTATCACGTAAGCAAAGCGTATAAAGCAAAGCGAAAAATATATTATATTCCTTAAGGACAGCTTTGTTCCAAATTAAAATACAACCGTTTCTCCTAAAATATATTTAAAACACGTTTTAAAATTTCAACATAATATATGCACAGTTTCCAAACAAGTCAAGTGAAGGAAAAGCCAAATCCTAACCTTCCACGTTACCAAATGTTCTTACTGAAATCTGGTATAATTTTGTATGCTGTACAATTAAAAATTCTGCTATTTTGCTTGTTAATCTATTACTAGAAGGATTTGCAAAATAAGTGTTACTGTGCTACTCCGAGCTATTGTTGATATATTATGTTTTGTTTATGAAATATGCATAATCAACAAAATCAGCAAACACCAAGTGCACCAAGCCCCAGCCCCAGACCACCAGGCCCCCCATTCACCATTGGCCCTGATGATAACTGCATGATGTTGGTAGCATGAGTCAACAAATGCCAACAAATGTGCACAACAAATTTCACAGGAATCTGCCACGTAGATTTTGAGGTATCAACTATGAAATTCTGGCCAAAAGCTGGTGCAACAGTAAAGGTTATAGGTTACAGTAAGGGTTACCGATATCTTCCTTTAGAGAGTATGAACATCATGTTAATCACCATACTACCCAAGTTTTTGTGCAAAATCAAATACATTTGTGAAGCTTACAAAGGGTGTTTTGATGTCAGGCTTGAACATTGACAAACTGTGGAAAGATTAAACCAGAGAGAAGAAAATGTTAAGTGATCCCTCATATTTTCTGCATTGCAACCATTTCTAGTGAATTAAAGTGCAGTTATAAAATGAAATCTCAATTTTTTCAAACTTCAAATGACTCATTATTGAGGTATGAATGTATTTGTGTGTGAGTGAATTCAAAGTATGTTTGAGTCACCGTTTGAAATGAACTTCACTGTCCTCTGTCTCCTTGAGTTTTTTTTGCTTAGTTGGTGTCCTGGACCTCATGAGTCTTGTCAAGCAAGATCTGCTTTTCTAGTTCTCCATTTCGAGCTTCCAGCTGATGGTGAAGGTCAACCTTTCCCTCTCACAAGACTCAAACCTGATGGTCAACTCATCCATCTCTTGATGGAGAGCAGTTTTTTCCTCAAGGCCTTGAGCTTGTTTGTAAGCTTGTGGATTTTGAGATTCTTTTCGGCCAGTTCCTTGTGTTATGTCATCTCCATTTCTGAGGACTTCAGCATGGTAGCCTGTTGCTCCCTGCTGAAGTCCCTCTCTTTTTGAAAACTGTAATTTTATTATTAAGCATCTTCTTGCACTGTTTGTGGGAATACCTCTCTGTCATTGCTTGGAGCTTAATGGTGGCCTCCCTGGTGCTGGAGGACATTTCCTTCTGGTGGTGCTCAGTGGTTTGGCAGAAAGCTGTTTCTCTGTCAGCGGCCTTGAGGCTCATCGCTTGCATCTTGCTGTTTTAAGCCCTTTTTTTTTTTTTTTTAAGAAGTGCTTCTTTGAGCACCTCTGTTTTTCTTTGCTTGTCCTCATGTTCTTGGTGCAGAGTCCTTTCCAGGTTCTTGTGCTCGGAAATTGACAAGGCTGAGCGTAAACTTGAACCCAAATGCACGACTCCAGATAAGAGTTCGAATAAACAAACAGTCTTCTAATAAGGAAAAGTAACAACTCAAAACCACTCTTACAGAGGAAAATACTAGAAAACCAAAAACCACTCTTTCGAAGAAATAATTATCAACAATGGCAAAAAGCAGCAACAGCAAATCACTCATGCAGAGGAAAAACAAACAAACAAAAAATCACTCTTACGAGGAATACTAGAAAACAAAAGACAAGGCAAGACAAAATGCAAAAATTCAAAACAATGATCAAAGGCAACCTGATGTGAACTGGCGTGGTTCGCTGGCGAGACGACACAAGACTAACTGGCACAGGACAAAGGGAAACGCAGACTATAAATACACACACTAAGTAATAGAGGACAGGTGGAAACAATCAGGGCGGGGCAGACAATCAGACCAGGGGAAACACACGAGGAGAAGGGCAAGTGACCTGAAACGAGAGGAGAGTTAAATTTCAAAATAAAACAGGAAGTCACGAAACAACACACAACAACACTCAACAACACTCAACATTATTTCCTTGAGACATGACAGAAATATGTTGGCTGGCGCTGTGGAGCTCCTCTTTGAGTTTTTGGATATCATTGTTGATATTCCTCATCACAGCTGTTGTGTAGTTGTTCAAGGCCCTTTCTTTGTAACTGTGTCTTTTAGCCCATCAATTTTGTTTAGGTTCACCTAATTTTCTCGGCAGACTGCCGTATCGATGTTCTCTTGCTCCACAATCTGTTGTTTGGCGCTGTTGAACTGCTGCTTGAGTTTCTGCACATGATTGCAGGAACTTTTCTTTGATTCATCAGCTTTTGCCAGGAGGTGGACAAGGGCCTCTTTGTCTGTTTCTTAAGCCTGGAGGGCGATGGCCTGTTGCTCCATGCTGAGCCATGCAGGCCTGGAGCTCTGCAGCAAGTATTTCCTTTTCTTCTCTGGAGTCATCCGACCCCGGTGTGTCTTCAGAAGTCTCCACGCGGCTCGCTGTCTCACTGGCAGCCTCCTGGCAGCTCACAGGAGTCAGGGTGTCCTTTGCCTCTTCCAGAGAGCTTGAAGTGTTTAATAATCCAAAATCTTCTGCAAGAGCAGCCAGAATATTTGCCCTGCACTGTAACTCCTTCTGGGTCAGGAGGTTGCAGAAGGGACAGGATGACTCACCAGCGAGAGCTCGGTTCGCATGTTCTGCTCTAAGAAATACTTCACAGATGGTGTGTTGGTCATATGACATTATGTAACCAGATCTGCAGGATGGGCAAATGCGAGTTGTTTCAGTTGGTGACATATTGTCAAGACCTTGTTTCAGGGGTCTTGTTGCACGCACTGTGTCCACCATGTTGGCCTCAGCCTGTTGTCAGCGGTGCCATGGCAACACTGTTGGAGCTGCCACTGGTCTTCTCCACTCACTGGCCACCTGCTGGTGCCTTGGTGGGGTGTATGGGCAGTGAGGGGTGGGCAGGGTTGGAGGCTCTGGGCCACGTGGTTGCTGGGTCTCTTTTTTGGAATCTAGAGTTTGCTCAGTCATGTATTTTTCTTTTTCTCTTGGCTGTGCTGGCTGGTCGAAGCACTGTGGGGTGGTGGCATGGACCTAAGGCTCGGGTTCATTTGTTTCCTGAATCTCTTTCTTGGGATTCAGAATTTTACCAGCCTTGGCCTTTTCTTGTGGCTGTGCTGGCTAGTCACAGCACTGTAGGGTAGGCCCAGGGTCATCTGACCTTAGGTCTTTAGACCTAGGCTCCAACCAAGCTGGCTGTAGGCTGGGTACAAGAGTTCCTGCTGTCACAACAAAGGCCATGTGTTGGATGGCAGCCTCCTGTCAGGTTGCTCAAATGATATCAGGGACCCAGGGACATCTGACTGTTGGGACTGGTCTAGCAAGAGCTGTTTGACCACAGCTAGCTTGCTAGAATTTGGTGTTTTCTGGGTTGTTTTCAGCCAGGCTGGTTGAAGATCAATGACCAAGAAAGGCAGACTTAGAAGTTTGTTTAATGTGGGAATTGAATGACATATCCTGGTCAAAGTTACTCCAAGATTCCTTGCAGTTTTGCTGGAGGCCACTGCGATGCTATCTAGGGTAACTGTATGATCTGATAATGTGTTGCTGAGGTGTTTAGGGCCTACTACAATAACTTCAGTTTTGTCTGGAATTAGTAGTAGAAAATTACTGGTCATCCAGTTCTTTATGTCTTGAAGACATGCTGGAAGTTTAATTTAGCAAACTTATTGATTTCATTTGGCTTTACTGATAGATATAACTGGTTATCATCTGCATAATAGTGAAAATTTATGGAGTGTTTCCTAATAATATTTCCAAAAGCAAGCACATATAAAATGAACAGTAAAGGTCCAAGCACAGAGCCTCCATGCATGGAGAATGTATCTTTAACATGTACAAATTGGAAGCAATCTGATAGATAGGACTAGATAGGACCAGTTTAGTGCAGTTCCTTTAATGCCAATGGTCAATGGTGTCGAATGCAGCACTAAGATCTAGCAAGACAAGTTCAGAGAGAAGTTCTTTGTTGTCTCTGTGCTGTGGTTTGCTCTAAATCCTGATTGAGTCTTCAAATAGACTATTGTTATGAGGAAAGTCACACAACTGCTTGGCAACTATTTTCTCAAGGACCCTAGAGAGAAAGGGAAGGTTAGAAATTGGTCTGTAGTTAGCTAAAACACCTGCATCTAAGGTAGATTTTTTAAGAGGACGTTTCATCACAGCTAAAGGCACGTGGTACACAGCCTGTTAGTAAAGACAGATTGATCATATCAAGTAGAGACGTGTAAATAGAGGGTAAAATTTCCTTACGCAACCTAGTTGGGATGGGGTCTAGTAGACAGGTAGATGGTTTAGATGAGGAAATTGTCAGGAATAAGCAGAAAAGAATAAAGATTGACACAGAGTGTGGAATACACTGTACCAAAGAAGTAACCAGATTAATTTCTTTGCTGTATTTGCCATTTGTGCTGAGGTCTTCATCTGAACTGTCCAAATGGTCATTGTCTGGAGGCCCACCACCAGTTTACCGCTCCATTCTTATGTCTGCATTCTCCTTTTAGAGCCAGTTTAAGGTTGTTCCACATGAATATAAGACATATGAAATACTGGTAATTATGAGGATATCTCATCTGAAGTTGTTGTACTCTCCTTGTGGTTACATTTTCACTTGCATCGAACTCACTGCAAATTGGAGCTGAAGCACTCGTTTGCCTTTCCTCAATAGCAGCAGTATGGTTTTTACTCTCAATTACTGGACATCTTTTTGTCTCTGCCATTGTTTGGTCTCAAGATTCATACCAGTAATCATGTTTCCATTCCGGGTTTTTATGAGCACCATGAATCCAACAGTATGTGCTCTTACTTAAGATAATGAGGCTTAATCCAGGTGTTCTCTTAGTCTAACTTGTTTTACTCCAGGACTCTACAGTCGCAGACTAAGACAAGTTTGAGCCACGTTCATGAAAGCCATTTAAATGCTCTAGATTAACTAGTCCAAATGAAGGCCTACTCCTGGCTTAATGAAAGTCCCGTTTGGGAAATCAGCACTTAGTATTATATCTATCAATCATTTTATCTGTCCATCTGTGTGTATAGCAGGCTGAGTTTTTCAGCACCATGGACAGCTCGGGTTGCAGCCTTGGCCGTGGGGGCACTGCAGGTGATGTCACCTTTAGGACTTTAGGGCAAATCAATAAAGTGTATAAATAAATAAATTTATAAACATGAGGTTGATGTGGATATTTAACACTGACATTCAACTGCGTGCACACACCACATACACACACAGACGCACACACGCGTGGGCACATACACACACACACACACAAACACACACAGGAGACACAGGAATTGTTGTGATTGGATCACAACAAGGGGTAGAACAAAAATATGGCATTAATCGTTTAGGAATTACAGCCAGTTTTATACATTGTCACCCTATTTTCAAAGGCTCAAAAGTCATTAGAAACACCTTATATAACATACATAACTATAATTATAAGGATTATATTGAAAAAAGTTGAAAAAAACAGCTGAAATCAAACTGATTCACTGTCACCATCTGCCCCAGCTTACAGCCCCAGACAGTATATTGAAAAGAGTCAGGCCCACATAACTGATTTGTCCTATCAACAGGCCTAACATATGTGACATCAGGTCTGATCTCAGTGCTGTGTACCACTATCATAATGTCTTCCTCACTGGTTTGATCTCTGCAGCATTCCAGAGGCAGAGCCTGGTTCATCACTGGGAGAACCACGGCAGCCCAGCCTGGTTTCAGCGTCCTGTGCCAACGCTCTTAGGTGTCAAACAGCTGTCTGCCCTGTCTGGTTTGATGTGGGTAATGTTGGTGAGCATGTTGACATGTGCAGTCTGAAATACTGTTTGTCATTTTAGAATGAGGTTGTATGCGTCCAGATGAATTTAAGTGCTGAACCCTGTCAGTGGGGAAGGCCTAGGAACTGTATGTTCCTCAGTAACTGGCTGACTGTCTTCTCAGAGCTATACACATGGTGGAGCCCCCTAGTGGTGATGTTTGCAGACACCATTTGTTTACAAATGCTTTCTACAGTTCATAAAAATGTCAGCAAGCCGAAATCTACAAAACCTAGTTTGCAAATTTAAAGACCCACAAGACACAAACAACAAATCTTAACTCTCTAGTTGTTGTTTTTTTTGTTTTGTTTTTTTCATTTTTCATTAAAGCATTCACTAGGGAAGACAATTGTATTGCAAAACTACTACTACTACTACTACTTCATGTTTTGTGTCACCAAGCAGCAAGCATTATTTCATTTATAATGGAGAGGGAATATTTGCATGGATGCATATGGAAAATACACTAGCAATTTAGTAAGAGTTATTATTTTTAGCCAACAAGAGCCAAGGTATATATTCCATTACAAAATTGTATTTATTTTTTTCCATGCTGTTTAAGAAACAGCAGAAACAAAAGCAGAAACAAAACAATCTCCTCATTTGCATGTCTTTCAGGGGATTTTTTTTTCTTGAGTTATTGACATAGAGCCTGTTTCTTTTGTGTACATATTCATCGTATCATTGTGGGAATGTGTGTGGTTGAGGGACCCATGACCTTAGCTCCCCAGGACTTTGTGATGATCCATCCCCATGCATTGAGGTATCTTGGACTTGGAAATGACCACTTTAAAAGGGAAAATAAGTTTGATTTTTACTGCCCCCATAGCACACCAGTTCCATATTATATGGCTGGGGAGATTGACAGGGATTCATTGATTAACTACATTGACTCAACAATTAATTAGGGTTGCTGAGATTTCCCTATTCACTAAAGGGAGTGAGAAAACAATTCACATGTTATAAAAGGAGAAATGTCTGAATCTTTTATTAACAGTGTTGCCATCTAGCATTGTGCTAGCAGCTAGGCTAACAGCCAGTGAGCCCATTCACTACTAACTTGGATGTGTCCATCATCTACAGATGGGGCACTTGGCCACTAGCCCACCTTTCATCTCTACAGGAACAAAGAGAGGAAGCAGCTCTTTCCTTGTTCAAAGAGATGATGAATCCGTCTCATCCATCATATGATCCTCTTCCTCCAACCAGACTACATTGCACTGGCGAGTACAGCCCTGGCCACTTCCCATGCCAGAGCCAAGTGCCTCCAGCAGTCCTTTGTACACACTGCAGGGAGACTGTACAATGAAAGAGAAAAGCAAAACCAACAGATTGATAGGCCTTTTACCATAAAAACATACAGCGCAGACACTAAAAGTCCAGCCCACAGGCTACTTATAGCCCTCCAGGACATTGATGGCGCCCCCACCCCCAACATCCCACCCCCCAAAGGATATGTGCAGAATAAAACACAGGGCTTCCCTTTAACCCTTTAAATCCCAGGAGTCTGTTGACAGTAGTTCAATAGTTGACAGTAGTTCAGTAGTTCAGATGGTGAAAATAAAACCTTTCAGAGAGCTCTGAAAAGTTTTATTTTCATCATCTGAACTAAATTTATTTCAGTCCCTTTTTATTGTTAATTTTTAGGGGGAATTATATTGTAATTTTCTTCTAATTTGATGGTAATTTTCTTGTCATTTAATTTTAATTATACAGTCATAATCACTGCAAATATGTTTTTCAGGTCATTCAGTACTATTTTTTTTTTAATTTTACAATATTTGCCTTATCATTTTTTATACTTTTTTATACGAAATGTCTTGCCTTTTTATTTTGTTTGTTTTTTTTGTTTTTTGTTGTTGTTGTTTTTTTTTGCAAAGGGTTAAAAAGAAGTTACTGCTCTTGTGATCAGTATCTTATGCCATGCTGTGTTTAGCATGTTAGTTAGAGCAGGACAAATGATTGGGACAAATCCATTTTGAAAGGAAAGAAGTCAGAAGTTGCTCTTTTTATCTGTTGCCCCTTTTGGTTCGCAAGACTGGCCTCTGGCTTGACCTACTTGAGTATCCCTGACACCCAGGCTTGAAATGTGGACATCATGTTTGTAACAATTTTAATTTTAGTCCATTTAAAAGAACTTTTTATATATCTAGCCTTGTCTGCGAGACTTTTTTTAAATAAATGAATCCGAATGAATCATATAAGCTATCACTATTGATACAAGCTAAAAGGGGGCAACTAATTCATTGCAGACAAGGTTTGATTTGGTTCTTTGTGTTCATAATAAAGGTAAATTAAAAATCCAATGTGTTTTTTTGTTTTTTAATTCTTCAATAATGCTCATAGCTGGCAGGTTGTCTGTGTTATGGATGGGAAATCATCTAAAGGTGAAAATGTCAAATGAGACTGATAAAGCGTCTTACCAATATGATGTCATATTGGTAAGACGTAGGTAGGTCTTACCAATATGATGTCATGGTGGCTTCTCCTTTTACTACATCATCAGCAGTCATGTTTTTATCATAGCTCAGTGATTAAAACCTCCCCTCCCACTGGAATCTGAAGACTCTCAAATAAATATACCAAGAGCTGAGGATGGCACACAAAACCTGTGCTGCTATAGTTTAGTGGAGGACAAGAATCTATGACTGAATCTCTCTGAAAGAATAATGTCATTAATTGTATGAAGTTATCAGCCTTGCTCGCTTGTCCTCAGTCAGTTCACACACACACACACACATTTTGTGGTTGGTATGCCTGAGAGACTGTGACAAAAAGCCACTTTCCATATTCCATATTAAACAGAATACACACACTGGGCTTTTAAGTTGTTCATTTGGCAAGGCTTAAAATGCAAAACAGCAAATAGAGGGTGAGTGCTTTAGTGTGCTAGTCCAAAAGTACACCATTATTGTTCTTCTCATGTCAAAATCTAATAAATAAATAGTGTGATCTAAGCACTAGCCAGCTTATCTAATAAGAGCTGAGGACCTGTCTGAAATGCATGATCCTGAATATCGAATAATTATTTAATTCAGAGCAGTTACTGTCAAAGAAATACTGACTTGGGCTGGTTCATTGCCTTTAATAAAGGTCTGATTACAAGGAAAGCACTTCTTCTTTACATTTAGGAGCTTTGGGGGCAGAGGAGAGTGTGCATAAGGAAAATATGTTGTAGTAATATATCAAGAATATATCATCACCATTATCACCGTCATCACCATCATCATCATCATCATCACCATCATCACCATATCAACATTATCATCATCATAAATGTCAGTTAACTTGCTACAGTACATGTGCTAAAATGAGGAATCCTATCTGAATTATTGCATTTATACGCTCTTGAAATAATGAAAATAAAGATATTTTTTTTTTATTTAGTACACTGTATTATACAATGTAAGGTGGAGGTTGTTTTGGTGTTGGCAAAGTAAATTTTGTCAGTGCTAGGGGTGTCAGCTACGATGAAGTAGGCTTGCACTGAGGACTCTTGGTCACTGATGTGTTGTAAATCCTAGAAATATTTTACAAATCACTGGGACTTCCTTCTTGCTAACTACTTATTTAACAGGGACGTCCCAATGAGCTGTACATGTGAGTGGGCGCTATTTTAATGCGGTGATGATGAAGCTGGAGACATTCAACAAACAGAATTTCATCTTTCATTGTAAAACAATTTCAGATGCATACATGGGAAATGGCTCCCTATGAGGTTGTGAGAGGAAGGGGTTTGCCTAATGCCACATGAAGGGAGCACAGTGAACACAGAAACACCTGCCCCGTTCTGTTAAAAACTGTTCTGGCAGCAGGTTCGAACTCTAACACTGGAGCACAACTGGCTGGTCCGGCTGCTAGATTTAAGTACCTATGATGTAAAAAGATTGAACCAGCCATGACTTTTACCGTTGTGTGATGTGTTAAGGATCATTGATTGGTGACATAATTGAACTATGAAATAGAAAGCTCTCGCTTATCCTACAGTATAGTAACTTGACTAGTTTTCTCTGGCACTGGCTCATAACTGTGAACTACCATATATATTTTATCTCAAACATTCAACAACAACCAGTGCATGCTTATGTTTTTTTCCCTCTGATAAAGTTGACTTTATAAATGACAAATATGCAGTTCTCTGTTGCACCACATTGATCTGGGGCCGTGTCTCTTTCCCTGAACTCTGAAGGAAGTGGAACTGAATGCCACTGAGGAACTGGTTTAGCCAAAATGTGTCTGATACATGGCAGTGCACAGTCCCTACTATGGTTAGACTTCTTCTCATTTCTCATATTTTTTTTTTATGTTAAAAGTAAAATCCAATCCAAGTGCCTTGATTTGATCTTTGGTGGGAGAAGTTTCAATGTTTGAAATTCAGTTTTTAGCAAAGTGAACCAAGCTTATTTCCGGTGAAAGAATGTACAAATATTGCATCCTTCTGTCAATATTTGTGCGAACCAGATTAAACAAGATAAAGCAGCTGAACAGACTAGCTTTAGAGAGTTTAGGCATGTAAGCTCAGTACAGCAGTGATTTTTTTTTCTCTGAAACTAATTATTACAGATCAAATGCAATTAAAGAAGTGAAGCAGATTCATGCATATAGGCTACTATGTTATGTCCGACATAAGCCTTGTTAATTATTAAGGTCTTGTATTCACTACAAGCAAAGTCAGACTGAAAGAAACATAAGATGCACAGTGGCTCCCCATCCCCCATCTCTACCATGATATAGTCTGTGAACCAATCAGCTCGTGACTCACTAGCCCATCACCCAATAAATAGCTTGTGATACTGAGTTGCTTTTTAATTTCTCCTCGCCAGTAGCAACACTCCCAGCAAGATGGCTCCTGCAGCGATGATGGCACCACCAATGAGAAAAGGTTTCAGGTGTTCCAGAGAGTCTGTGCCAGAGGCGGCGGCCTCATCAGCCTCCGTTGCTGCCTCAGCTTCCGCCGCCCCGTCCTGGGCAGGGGGGTTCTCGGGCTCGGGGGCCACGGGGGCAGGGTCAGGCTTGCGTGGGGCAGCCGGCTCCTTCTTCTCTGTTTTAGATGCTGCTTTGGGCGCTGGGGCCCCGCTCTTGGCCTTGGCTTCCATGGACTCAGGGACAGAGGTGTGGTCTGGAGTCTGTCTAAGGTTGACTCTGTGCTGCTTCAGTGAGGACAAACAGCAAACACACACACAAAGATTATCCCTCTGAACTCGGCTTAGACAGCATGTTATCTGTTCTGCTGGGCATTCAAAGTACTGACACACCAAAGAGCGTTAAATATCCACATATTCACTGGATGGTGACAGAGCAGTCATGTGCCTCTGAGGCCTTAAATGTGACCTTGGAAAAACATGACATTGCTGAGAACATTTTGATGCTCAGAGGGACAGAGGGTTGTTTATTCTGGTCAGAGCAGCTGTGAAATAAACTTCCATTGATGAGATAATGTCACGACAGCTTCCTGTGCAAAGCTTTCTCATGGGAGAATCTGGCAGTTTTGTAATGGAGGAAGGGAGTATGGTACGCTGCAGCTTCAGAAGAGCTCAGCCATAGTCGAGGAGGACTGAACCTCCAATTCTCTCATTCTGATGATAGAACTCTCAAGATGCAATAACCAAAGTGCATATTTATGGCTCTTTCTGGCATACTCTCTCTCACCCTTACTGTAAAATTGTATGACTCATATGTGCTATAAATGCAGGACAAGATGGAGGAGAGAAATATGGACCACACACTGACTGCAACAGAGGAAATCAGTGATGTCAGAAGAGGTGAATGAGAAAAAAATAATAGTGCAGAGGCAAGAACAGTGATGAAATGCAAGAAAAACATCATCGCAGCTTGAATGACTGTATGATGGCTGCACAGGTCCTAAAAAAGCCCAATAATAAATATTGCAGTGGTTTGGGAGGAGGAAATACAGACATTACATACCTCTCCAACAACCTTGTAGATATTGCAAGAGGACGGGATGGATGATATAGCACAGCAGTGGCAGGAACTATAAATGTCCTTAGGATAGGCAAATGAGAGAAAACGGAGAGATGGAGGACACTGTGAAAGCAGGAGGGAGGAGAGAGAGAGGAGGAGAGAATGGGACGTACCATCTGGTCCTCAGCAGAGGGGGGGGGTTTATCTTTGAGAGCTTAATGATGATTAAATCCTGAACTTTTTCTCATTTTGTGCTATAATTATGAGTCTTTGGGGCTTGAATGAGTGTTAATTCATGTAGGTAAAATCCTGGTAATTGAATATGTCACCTGCGATTGGATATCATGCAGTTTAAAAACAAGACATGGTTTGAAAATTGTGTTAAGAGCATGTGTCATTTTCTCAAAATTACCTGTATTTGTGCTTTATGTAAAACCTATTTCTGTTATACACTATACACTGTAATTGGCGAATGCAAGTTTGGAAAAGGTTTTGTGTAACCACGTCACCTCACCTTTTATTATTCCATGTGTATCACTGGATTGACGCTCACATATGTCAATGGTGAACTGATTGTTTAATATTGTGTTACATGCATTTACATCATCTCTATTTCTGTTTTCTCTCTCTCTCTCAGTACGCATAGTCTTCAATATCATCATCATCATCAGAGGGAGGTTTCCACTGAGTGACAACAGCATGTCATAGACAAATAGGCAGCATCTGAAGCAAACATCATGGGCATTACTAAGACAGACCATAAACTAAAACACAGGTGTAAGTGCACTTCAGCAAGAAACTGATTTTTTCAGCAATTTAGCTGTCCTGTATTCCTCCAGTGACCAAAATAAAATTCCACTCTTATCTCCTGTCAGTTTTCACAAGACAGTTTAATAGGCTTGCAGCTTGATATGGTTGTTTTGATTGGACTGACAAAACCTGGCATTAGTTTAGGGCTCCTACTAGGTTATCTGGCCAGTTTATCATGTACAAAACATAAATCATACTGTTTTATCCTCCATGAAGACAAATCTTGCTCCTGCGACTAATTTATTTCTATCAATCATGTGGCCATGTCTGAGCCAATGTGATATTGTAAGAAACTTACAAATATCCAGCACAATATTGTATCTGCTTCTTCTATTTGAAACCTTTATTCTTCACGTTGCCTAGGTTACAGAATTCCCAATTAATATTTATTTTTTTAAGACCAGAATTTAAGAAATGAATTTAAAAACTATTAATCACACATTATGGGTAGTATGATGGGTAGTATTATCTTATTATTGTTGTAGAGAAAGCTGGCTTGTACAGACTGAACGCTTCTGATGGTTTCCTGGTTCATTAGACCTGTGTGCAAAACAATGTTGCTCCAGTTTTCCCCTAGGGTATGATACTGGAATTTTGACTTTTGGAAACATGCCTTTTCAAATTCAAGTGGACGTTTAGGAAATGACGCTGATCCACGCCCTGCCCGGTAACCTCATTTGCGTTTCATAGTACAGCGACGGATTTTTTCCCCCCCGACACATTTTAGTTGATCATTTTGGCTTATTGTTTAAGATTAGGTGATAAGGTTAGTGCTAGGTTAAGATTAAGGATACGTTATGGCTAACACTGGAGAAAAGCTATGGAGAATGAATACAAGTCAATTAGAAATTCCGTCGCGGTACTAGGAAACGCAAACTCGCGTTCGGTACTTTGATGCAAAGACGACGATATGTCAAGATAGTAATTTTAAGTTACATTTGGTAGGCAAAGGAGTCGTGGTGCCCTGTTTATTCTCTGCAGGTTGTGAATTTGTGAATTCGTATGTTTTGTTTTTTTTATTCAAATGTTTGTGAACATTTTGGTTAAATCCGCGGTCTACCGGCTGCAGAACAAGACTGCTTTGGTCCACATTGCTGTGTTGCCGAGTCGCCATGGTAACCAACATTGCTTTGAATAAATTTAGAAACTAGCCTGAGCGATGGTGGCACAGAAAAAAAACCAAAATGTATGCTGTAACCCTTCGAAGTCATGTAATCTCACGACGTTGCGAATCTCCGACTCTTTAACGAACAGAACTTTAGCAAAAAATATCCCTGTATGTTCTAAGAGAATGGACGTATCTGCAGTTTTAATTGGGACCCTTTAAAGAAATCAGCGCCGAGACTTTTTTTTATGGCGGACAACCTCTTGCAAAACACTCCTCTCTCTGACAAAGTCGCTCACGGTGATTCCTTGGCATTCACGAACCACAAGTGCCGCACTTTCACCGCAGAATCCCAGCCTTTCCCGAGACGTGTGCGTAAACAACGCAGCCTCGATTGGCTGAGGCTTCTATCCTAAGGGCAGAAAAACGACGTATAGGTTTTAACGTAAACGACGCGGCGGTGATTCGGCGTCCGCGGGACAGCAGCGGAGTTGGAAAGCGAATAGCCACGACGTATCTTTCTGTCGGAGAAAAATGTTGTCAGAGGGGGTGGGCCAGTTTCTCGGGAAATGTTGCCGTTCAGCTGCCATCCGTGCTGGGGTTCGGGAGTTGTCCGGTTGATGGCATACGCAGGCTACTGACTACCCGAGAGTAGAAAAGGTTTCGCGTTGTTCGTACAACTCGAGAGGCTGTCTTTTTCATAGAAACCATGACGGACTCCGGTAAAGAGACACTGAGAAAGACACACGGCCAGTGAACTGCCACAGCCGACGACGTGTTGCAATTCACCAGAGAAGGAAACCAGTACCCGGTGGCTAGAAAACTACCGTTTCCGCCGTTTGATGGCATGTGTCTCTCCGTCGGGTTTTCCTGAGACTCGGTGGATACCCGGGGGAGCTTGAATTCTTTGATGCCGCTGGATTCATTCATCCGGATCCCGCCGTGTGCTGCTGTAATGCTGTGTGTATAGTAAAAAAAAAAAAAAAAAAAAGCTTTCATCAGTTGGACATTTGAAATTTCATCCCTGAGCCGCTGGTCGGTGGTGGGGAGAGCGAGGTTGAGGTTGAGAGGCAGTCGAAGGATATGGGAGAGCGAACGGAACCGATGCAGTGGGTCTTGGCAAGGCATCGTCAAAATACAGGTGAGGAGACTGACACCTGCTAATGCATTAAGGACAGCTCATCATAGTGTGCTTTCACCTGATCCATTCATGTCAGTGGGTGGTTTAAGATGTAACCCTTAAGGCCACATATCTCCGTCAGGCCTACGGGATACCACCTTAAGCAGCTGTCCTGATTAAAAGAGATTAGACAACCACTGCTGCCACCGCTCTCTCTGGAATCACACATTTGTTGTTGTGGCATGGAGAGGCAGCCTACTTAGCCCAGTTAACGATGAAATGCTTTTCACTGGGCTGTGGGTGGCATTTAATGGAATGGTTAATGTGGACAGGAACCTGGTGCAGCAACAGTAAGGGAAATGTCACACCCATTTATCATCTCCCCTAATGTTCAGGGCGTTCATCCTCTTTTGATTTCCAGTTATGGATAGCCCTGTTATTTAAAAGACATTTTCCCCCATGACTCTAGTCTCATGTGTCGTAATGTCTGAAGCCACTTGAAGCCCAACAGCCTCCACTGAGCACTGCTTCAGCATAAATGAGCAGGGATTGCACAGTTCTGCAACATGTGCCGCTTCAATTGGAGAGTGTCAGCGGGCACAATTCAGTTCCCCTGACCAAGCCAGTGAACTCCTCCGGTTATATCATTGATTTTTATCACCAGATCTGCATGATAATTCAGCCTGAGTTCGTGCTGCTAGATGGTTTGAGCGTGCCAGGTGAAGGACGGGGTTTGGAAAGAGGAAGTGTTGGTCTGAGATTGAGAAAGACTTGCCATCACATTGGAAGCAAGACAGAGTTCAAACTTCTGAGTCTGTTTGAGATAGGCATTTGTTGAAGTTCATTGTGACAAAAAAAAAAAAAAAACAGCTTCAGAGGTGCTGTTAATTGCACAGGAGTGTGTATTGGACCTCATAATACTGATGATCAAACACAACCTAATTATTTATGTCTGATATTCACACCATAGGCCAAAGAATGCAGTCTTAAGAAGAAGGAGCCTGTCCAATATATCTAATCAAAACTCAGCCATTAAGTCCCAGATTTAACATGGGCAGGTGGGAAATGGGCTAATTTGAGTTATGGTAATATTTTAGGAGTGATCATGATTAATAAGTAGTTTTCCTGAGATGATTATGGTGGCTCAGCCTGTAGACAAAATGATGAGACAATCCAGCCAAACCCAGCTAGGTAAGAGGAGCATAAGCACTGCTGTTTACTCTTGCTTTCACTATCCCTGTGGGCTTCAGCTGCCTCTGTGGAGCCCTGGCTGTATGTCTCTGTGCTCCCCTGGCGCTTTTTATGTGGGTTTCTCTTACTTCACCTCCTCTTGTCCTAGAAACCAAGCTCCTCTGCCTTACTATTGACTAATTGATTTAGTATGATTTAGCAGAACCTCAGGCTGGTGGTTGGGTGTTAAGAATCGCAGTGCTTTGGCATGAGGCAGCAGCAAAGTGGGTCTTTATGCAGTGTTGGATTTTTTTAGGTCTGCTACAAACATCCATTATTGTGGACCAAATTTAACACTCTATTTAGCCACCTACAGTTCTTTAAAGAATGTGAAAAATCGTCTGCTGTTCTTTACGTTTCTTTATCAGGTAGTTGTTTTGACCAAAGCATGATTTTTAAAGCAATTTCAGCAGGCCTACTACAACCAGGTGTAAATCAAGGATAGCAGCTTTGTTATTGTTGGAGGTCAGGAGTATGTAGTTGTCATGTGATCACCATATATGTGTACAAATGGACACTAATCACATAAATCCGCCATATCCATGCACTCAGATGGTGCAAAAAGCCAGGAAGTAATATAATAAATAGCTATCTAATCGAAAGACTGTGGGCACAAATCTGGTACATCATTTCTATGATCTCAACATTTCACAGTAGCCTCTGTACTGCAATATGTGGGGCATAGAATAGCATTCACAAGAGAACAACAGAGATATTAAATTATTTTTAATTTTTCAAGAGCTTCTTTACAAAACTATGTTCCTGACTCTTGTGCTCATTGTTTTGGGGAACAATCCCACACATTATCATTGGTATATTTACGCATGGCTGATAAGAGTCAAGCTTTACTCTTGTTAGTTGTATAGTAGTGTGTGCAGCTCAGGCGTAAATGATTAAAAATGTTATTAATTTTGTGTTAATCCTCATAATGATCCTTAAGACCTTCAGCTTGGATAACATTCAGTTTCATCGTGAAAACAATGAAAATTAAATGAGGCGAAATTCTCTTCATGTGTTTTATAGTCATATTAAATCTGTTCTGGAGCATTATGGTCTTCAAAACATCCTGCAGTTTGAATTTTTTTTTTATCTGAGATAGTAAACTGAGAGAGGGGGGAAAGTTGTTGATGTATGGGAATATTACTACAAATGAGCATTTTCTCTTTTCTTACTTGAAGTTTATTTTTGTTGTCTATATGCAATTACCATAGGACACATTTAGTTCTTTGAATTCACAAATAAGTATCAATTGTGAAACAAGAGTTTTAACCTTGATTAGCATAAGTTGCAATGTAAAATTCAATGAATGAATTCTCTAAAATAGAGATGAAAGTTTTGGTCTGACAGCAACAATATGTTTTATAAGAGAATACAGAAAAACAGGCAGAATCACTTCTAAGAGCTCCAGTGACCTCTGTGTGTTCATTTGACACAAATTGAACTTGAAATGTACATGCATGAAAGGAAAACAGGAGATGAAAGCTTTCTCCATACCAAATACATCAGAGTTTGCTGCTGCCTTCTCATTATAGCCTTCTGTTATATGCAATGCATTCTTAAGTGGAATATGTACAGGAATATTTCGTGCAACATTTGCCTGTTTTCTCATGGAGATGTGAATATTATAAAATGACTAACCGTATGCCACCTTTATATCAGCATTGCTGTTTTTAACAGTGTGTCACAGTATATAGGTGATTTATATAAGCAATATCTATAAAAAGACAGCTCTATCTGATAACAGTGCTATAATGTTAATCTCTGCAGCTGGTTTGTGGGTGTGGGTGTGCATCCCCTCCTAGGCTGTAAAACATTGCAAAATCTATGGTTTAACAGCAGCTTTGACATCACTAAGGCTTCACTGTGAGTCTGCAGTAAATCAATCTATAGCTAAATGCACAAAACAAATGTGTGAAAATGGCATCTAAAAGTAAAATGCACACTTACAGTTTCAGGAGTGTGTTGCATTCTCAAAACTGTAGCATATATTCTCTGTATCAGACAGAATACCAGGACAAACAAATCTGTATACATGAGTTGTGGCAGGAACACAGACAGGTTGGCAGCACACACGTGTTAACTCCTCCAAACACAAAACATTTACATACTGTATGCATGTACACATTCATGCACACATGCAAACACACGCAGGCATTCTGCAGTGCACATACTATCACACCAGCTGAAAGAAGGGAGAATGGAGTGGGAAGAGGTGAAAGGGATTGAGTGGGTGGCAGTGGGAGAAAAAGATGGAGAAAGAGGCAGAGGGAGAGTAGGAGTGAGTGGCACATGGCTTTCAGTCTAAAAAAAGAAGAGCAACACGAAGCCAAAACCAGAATCTGGATTAGCTAGATAAGAAAGAGGAGGGGGAGAGGGAAGGCTGGAGGAGAAAATGTAGGTTTCCTCAGCATTGAAAATGGTGCAGATGCATGCGCTTGGTTTCATGCTCATAAATGTCCTCTAAAATATGAATACTGAATGAGTGTGTGGGTAGAGTGAGGGAGGAGACCAGGAGAAGGGGAGAGAAAGCATGTAGATGACAAGACGATAAGAAGAGGAGAAAGGCAGAGGGTGAGATGAGAGATGGAGAGGGTGAGATTCCACAGGATGGACAGATTAGCACTGTAGTTTGACAAGAGTGGGAAGAATTAAAGAAAGCAAGACGGGAGGATGAGAAATGGCAGGAGCAGAGCCAGGCGTGTGTGAGTGCTGGAGAGAGCCTCGATCCGAGCCGAGCGTAACGTTGACCCAGGCCGAAAGAGGGAGAGACAGAAGCAGACGGGCGCCTGACTAAGAGCAGAGGAGATGCACCGAGAGGGAGATGGGCGCTCGCTGCAGTCGTGCCATTCTGCCTGCCTGGCTCAATATCAGCACTGACTGGAGAGATTCTCAGTAGCCTCCCTGTCCAGGATCGTGCCCAACGCCTCACTAACATGCCAGCCCCTCTCAGCCTGCTTGATTCCTCCTAACAATTTCGCTTGGTTTAGTCACTATCCGCCTGTATCCCTTTACACATTACTGGAACACCAACTCAGAGTCAGACTATGGCCCCTGGTTATGTAATATTTTACCAAGAACCCTTTCACACACGTAATCTAGGAGTATTACACTGATCTGAATCTGTCCTGTCCTGGAGGCAATTCATTGCAATTCTTATACATGGGAATACTACTAATACCTCTAAAATCCCCACTGCCATCTGCGATTTGAGCGCTGTGTAAACGGGCTAAACTGGCATCCAGTGCTGTGTTCTGCACCCCACAACAGTCATGGGTAATTTTCTGCTTGGGCTCTGATTGACATACAGTAGATGCAAACGGGTCATCTGCTAATATATGACCTGTGTAGGTGAGATTATACAAGACATGCTCTACGATTTAGGGAGGCAGTCTTAACATCATTGTAACTACACCTATGTAATGTGATAAATTACCAATAAATAAAGCAGCATCTGTCGGATTGGACCCTGATTTATGTGTATAGTGTGGTTTTAGTGAGAGACCACCAGGTTTTAGGTGTTTCAGTCAGGTTGGAAGATTATGACACTCTGCTGCCCGGGACCTCTGCCAATGTAAATGGTGTCACCTGCTTTTTTTAGTGGGTAGTCCTGGGTGAAGAACAAAGCAATAATCTGTAAAACCGGCTTGCGTGGTGTAAAAGTCATTCATACCAGATGTAAGACAGACGTGCCTACATATGTAGTTTCTTAATAGTACCTCGTCTATGGGTTGTCAGCTTATAACGTCACCAGAGGCATGTGTTTACATTCTGTGTTCAGACAGCAGAAAACATTCCCTTACAGCACACACTCGAGACGCTGCTCTGTGAGCACACTAAACTGATATTATTTACACCACACAGCCACCACACTTGTACAGTTTATCTTTGATCGCAGTGTGCAATAAAAGGCAAGTGTGCAGTGCGCTGTAATAATGGGCCAAAGAGCCAAAAAGTCATAGCACCGTAACATGGCTTAATACTGAACTTTAACACCGAGCAGAGAGGAGTCTGACCCAGGTCTCAGTCCTGAACTTCATCATGGCTTGTTTTGCAGGGTCGACTTACAGGACTGACCCTGTACGCTGATGTTTGACCAGCATATTTTCCAGGTCACTAGTCAGGTACAAAAAGGTGTATAATTTACTGAGATGATTTACTGTTTACGTTTCAGTGAAAAGCACTAATTTAAGGCCATGATTCAGACTGCAGTAGGTTTACTTTCACTACTATGGATTGAGCTACAGTATTCTCAGAACAGACTAGCATATGCAGCAATTTTTTTAAGGACTGCCCAGTGTTGTAGGTGGGTTAAGGTTTATGCAGTAGTTTAGTCATTACTCTTAACAGAGGAATGGAAAGTATGAACACGGATCGCCAACTTACTACAAAAACTTTAAACTTAAATGTTGGATAGTGTTTTCAGTTGCTTAAGTCAAATCTGGTGTCTTTTTCTGTTTTCTGTTTTGTTTGACACTTGTTAAATTTCATAGATAATAATTTTCAGTGTGCATCCTGCTGAAAGCTGTTTATTTTTCCATGCTGACCTTTTCAAAGTTCTGATGTGTGAAGACTAGCACATATATACTGGGGGAGAATAAAAAATAGTGAAGGTCTGAATCACATCTGTACTGTTTATTGAAAAATGATAGGATACTGTTGCTGATTAAGTTTTGGTTGCATCTAGTTCTACTAATGGCCAATATTGTTGTTGTTTTTTTTGGGTTTTTTTTATCTCTTTCTACATTTGAATGTTCATATAATTTAACATAAATGCAGGGATGGTATATCTACATGCCAGAAATTTCTCCACTCCAGTCTTTCCATTATTTCAGTGTCTGCAATGTTGCCATCTTATCGATGTAATACTCTATCCGAATCTTTCAGTCTCTCTAAATGGAAAGTGAAATTGTAAAGAAATGAATCAAGTTAATGCCGATTTATTACTTGTCACATTTAGATTTAATGCTTTTTCACTTCCAAGAGTATATTAGAAACCCTAGAAACAGTACATGTGGAGATTTCCAAATACCTGATTTGGCCTGATTGATTGATTGACTGAGCTTCATCTTTCATATCTGACATTTCAGTTTATAGTTACACACTTTATCTGGATAGTTCAATGTTGAAAGTCCTGTCAAGTGAGTATAACGTATATAAAGGAACTTGTCAAGCAGCAGGATAAAACAGAAGTCCATGTGATGATATTTATCAAATTGCAATCTGTGGCAATTAGAATACATAGCCTATAATAGTGCTGATCATAAAGCTGGGTGCCCGGCAGAGCTGACAATACAATATCCATGGTCACAGATCAGCAATCTCCACCGCACTACTGTTTTAACACACCTGGTAACACCATTTAGTCGGAAACTTCCAGCTTCCAGAACAGGGCTTTGCTTCTAAGATCCCATTACATATCCTCAAAGCTGTGTTGTACAGCTTAAGGAATTCAGATACAGTCAGGATTAGTCTGTCTTCCATTTTCCTTCACTTCCCAGCTGTTAAGCCTCTCCTTTCTATTGCACCCGGGGGGGATTTTTTCACAGCACGCCATGCCAAAATACAAGTTGGTTGAACCTGGGTGCAAGAGCACCGAGGTCCACACTTTGCTGATCCTGCGTTTGTTCAGTGCAGCAAAATTCCGTTCATGCACAGCACAAGCCATTGGAAATAATGGCATTTCAAGCACGTGGGTGGTATTATTGCGCTCTACGTGTAGAGGCCTATAGGGTAGGGGTTAATGTCAGAAATAAGGGCAGGTTAGGGTTGGATTTAGGTGTAATTAGGTTAATGTCAAGAGTTGGGGTTAGGGTTAGGCCAAGATCAGCATTAGCATTACATTACGTGAACATCTTCTAGTCACCTGTTAGTTACTTGAACTTGAGTATCTCAGTTGCATTGTCCAAATAAAGTGTCACCTGATCTTTTCAATAAATGTTTTTGCTGAATTGTTAAAAAAAAGGTTTTACCCTTTAACATGATTGTAAATGCGAAATGAGGACCTACGTAAGGACAACTACCAAGTTCCCTTTAAGCTGCAGTAACAGTGTGCTTATTGCTAACACCTATAATGCATTTAAATAAACATTGACAAACCAGAATAATAAACCATGAAGTTACAGAAATACAGAATAATCCTCAACAAGGATCCTCAGATGGAATTGCATCTCTATGTTATGATTAGGCAGGGTTACTTCAGCACTGCTCACCTGTTTGTTTTCAAACAGGTTTCATTGCGTGCTGCTTGCTGTGTCTGCTCACATGTTGAGCAGAAAAAAAGTAAATTAGTTTTTAGTCATTGTCTTGAGTTTGTTTAAGGCAGTGGGAGGACAGGGGATCATAAAGACAGAGAAAGTGTCAGAAAATTAAGAGGCCATGACAAGGGATGAGCAAGTAATTGAAATATTATAGAAAGGCAATATGGCCAACTTCAATATCCAAATTGCAAGAGTTGTGATTTTTGATACAGGTAAAACGTGTGACAAAGTTTTTTTGTTGTAAATAAAATTGTATTTTACAGAAATTGTAGAAATTGTATTTTACAGATATAAGAAAACATGTTTGTTTGGCACAGACCTCAAGAAAATCATACCATCATCATTTTAATAATTTTTTTCAGTGAAAATGAAAGTTAGAATGCATGAATGATCATTCCTAGTAAGAGTGTGAATCACATCGCAATCACAATATTTGCAAAATTAATGCCAATGTGATGTCATATTGTTCAACCCTAGCCACGACCCAGTTACTGCCAGCCTGATGCTATAAATATGAGCAGTGTTTCACAGTGTAATTGAAACTACTGTATACAGTATAAGATAATGCTGACATTCTCCTGTCTGCTGTCAGGCTAAATAGAGACAATCACAGCTTGGCGGGGCATGCTGCTGTTGCTACAACAGACCTGCTGCGAGTGAGATGGAAGATTCGGTTTGCCCTGCTCGTAAAGGAGCTGCTGCTGCTAGCCATACAGGATCAACTCACTGTGTGTGACATGGAATAGAGGGCAAGGCGGAGCTTAAACAGGACCTGAGTTTATTGGTTATGCAAATTCAAATGCCAGTTCAATATACTGTATGACGTCAAAAACTCGATAATAGACTAGATGTCTTGGATTTGGGTCATTGTAATGCTGGGACCTAACTTAAATTTGACATTTTTCTGGTTTTCAAGGCTTCATTACAATAAATTGTTACAATTTAGTGATATATATATATTTTTTTATCTACAAGTGCTTGCTAATTAGCCAACTAATTAGACATGATTGATTAATGATCATTACTAGTTTTTAGAAATTTCTTCTGTGTAACTGTTTAATGAAAGCATAAATATTGATCTTCAATATATTGCCACATTATTGATATCAAGGTATTCAGCCTAAAATCTTGTGATATTTGTCTTTGGAAGTAACCTGCTCTAGTACGCGTGGTGCATATTAAGGTATAATAATATATCTGTTGTACTGTAAGAGCTCTGCGTTTTATGGTTTTGTTGAGCAACGGGGACAGGTGAGTTTGTTTTTCATTAGCAGTGGTGGGTGTTTACTGACAGAGTGCGGTGAAAACAGCACAGCTTGATGTGTTAATATATCTAGTTAACTCTATATGGTGATATATAAGACTGATGAGGGCGTCAGAGGGCCATAGCGTGTTTGGGGAGATACATAACTCTATTCAGATATAGTCACACTTGGTAAAGCGTGTCAGACGGTGCGGTGCACTGCCCTAGGCTTTGCCATGTAAAAGACAAGGCCATAAAGATGGTGGGGGAGCCCTGCCATTGTTGTTACATCATTGTTGTTACATCACATGGGCATGCGCCTGGCACACACTAGCACGCTGTGCGGAGCACAAAAGCATTTCTCACATGCAGGGACTTGTCACAGCCATTTTAGAAAACACATGTCATTCAGATTCGGATGGAAGCGCTGGCTGTGGATGAGAGTGAGAGTTTGTGTGAGTCATGCAGTGCGCAGAGTGGAAAAGGCACTATCATAGGGGGAGTCAGGGACAGCAGCTCAGCCCAGCCAGTGTTGTAGAGTTGCCATAAAGGTCAGGTTTTAGACGTTGAGGCTGCCTTTTGATGTCAGGTTACAAACACAGCAGGGCATTTGGTGTGTGCTAGGAAGCGGCATTTGAACTGAATTTATTTATCGGTCGAGGATAGGTTCTGCTGGTTTAAACTTGTATGAAATGACTTTTGGATAACTGGGCTGGGAGCTTCTTTTACTGCAAATCCCCCTGTGCATCATACAGTTTACAGGCTGCGTCACAATTCCTTCAGCATACAGGAGTATCAGGCAGAATGTGTTAGCCCAAGATAGACTTTTCACTTGACCAGGCTATGTAGATCTACCAGCACCAAAAAGGCTTGAAGAACACCCTAAAAATTGAGCGAGCAAGGAATATGTCTTGAATCAATATTCATAATTAAATATAAATTCCATCTATTTAGGGATGGGGAAATAACACAAAATTGGACTCATTTCAAAATAATAAATATAGATGAAAACCGTGGTGCCTGAAAGTGATTACTCAAGTTTCCCCTGCTTGTTTACAAGCCCATTTGCTGAGTGCATCAATATACCGCTGACTACTTTCTAAAAAACTTTCTAATAAATCAAGTTGTTGCTATTCAGGGTTAAAATCACTATTCTGCAAATGTGAATTTCTGACTGATTAATATGTTTGACTTGAGAAAAAAAAAAAACATGATTGTGTCTGCTGGAGCAATACACACACCCAGCTCTGCCCACCTCCCAGCTCTGTGCTCCTTTCTATAGGGCACAGTTTACTGTACTTAATAATAGGAAAGTCATCGCACTGCTGTGTGAAAAGCAGAGAAAACAGCCATTCTACTTCATTTACAAAATCTATTGCCCCCCACAGAATATGTAAACATAAAAAGACCATTAATAGGCAATTAGAGCTGAATGGCATTCAGCTAGCTGGGCAGATGTAGAACATGCCTTGGCAAGTGAAATTGTTGGATCCACTTGGTTGGAAACATTCCTACAGAAAAGCTCTTCTACCTTGGCTCTTTTAGGAAATCCTGAAACCATTAGAATGATTTTTGTCCCCTGATTTTCTCTCTCTTCCTGGCCAGTTGCGTCTTTGGTCAGTTCTATTCGTGGATTTCATCACAACATGAGAAACAAAAGTTCAGCAAGGTGGTGGAAAGAATTTCAAGCACGACTCAAGCCACACATGGGTCTTAAGAGTGCGGGGATGGAGCTGTTGTTTCACTATGTGACAGTAGTGTCTGCTCTGTGTGTCATGTTCCAGTCCAGCGGTAACCAGACCTCCTCTCTGTAGATCTTAAAAATATCAACGTGTGTTTACGGCAGTTCAAGAATGTCCAGTCATTATTCTCTGTCACCGTTGCAAAACATGTTTGAGATGTAACTAAATTATCACTTGGAGCTATTTTTGACGTATTGATTTGTTTTTGACACAGAAATGTGTTTTTAAGTTTTATATCTTTTAAGGTGCAATATTGACAGAGAGGGTTAGGGCTGTACTGTGACTCACTCATTACTGCCACTGATCATGAAGTGTGACATTTGACACTTTGAAAACTAACTCGCCCAAGTCAGCATTCATATATGTCATAGGGTTCTTTGTAGCTCACAACATCTGCATTTTCATTAAAATGGTCCCTATTCCCTACCTCTCTAGTTTATTCACAGCTCGTCATTCACTTGAACAAGGAAGTAAAACTCCTGCCACTCTTCAGATCTTTCTCATCTCAGTAACTGAGATCACTGGAGCCTGTGGGGGAAAAGAGAAAGAGCAAAACAAGGTTTTGTGTGAATTAATATCAGTTAAGCTTGACACTGTGGAAGGATAAGTGTGATTTGACCTGTTGAAATGAGGAGTCTATGGTCTCCCCGAGTTCCTTCTTTATCAAAACCATTCTGCAATTGTCTGAAAGCCTATATTGTGATCCTCAGTTTCATTGTCTTGGAAGTTTTTGAGCACTATAGCTATAATGAGGATCAACCTAGAGAAAAAATAAAACAATTCAGATTTTGTGTAATTAATCGTATTTTGTTTTTGTAGTCATCAAGAAACATCTGTATCCTTTTCAATAAATCAAAACACATGACATACAATGTGAGTAATCTGGTAAGATTTCACTATGGAGATTCATTTTAAATCGTGACAGCCTAACATATTCAGCATTACACAAAATTTACAGAATTATTTTTTTATTATGATTATTTTATGCATATAATTTAAGTGAATTGTTAAACTTTTTTTCATTTTCAGTAAGACAGCTATTATACGTGTTGTTTTAGGGTGGAAATATTGTTTACCAAAATTGCCTTTTATTATTATTTTTTTTTTCCCAGCAGCCATAATTTCCATTTAGGCCACAAGATACAAGCAAAGCAAACTGAAGTTAAAAGTAGCACAGAAAGAGAGGGCTGTCTCTAAAATATTGGTTGTACATATCATAGCCGCCGCTTAGCCTAAGTGCATCTCGCAATGTCTTCAGTAGGAGCTAAACAACGCCACTAATAGGCTACTTCCTCAGCGTGATGGATGGGAATGCCCTTGAGGAGGCAAGTGCTATTAGTGGGAATGTAGGGTTTTAGACATGTACTGATTGCCAAAGCTTGTATCCATGAGGTCAAGCTAGCAGAGCCTTGAAAGAGGTCATTGCTGATTAGTTGGACATAGAACTGGTTAGTTTCATAGATTGCTTAAACAAGGATAAATGGGCCATCTTTTACTCTGCTAAAGACTTGCAACTATATGACACCAAGATTGTCTTTTAAATGCTTCCTATGAAGAGATAATGAAATTCAAAATTGAGGCTTCAAGTCAAATCCAGAGAAAAAACATATAACTTGAAAAACTTCTGTAATATGCCCTACACTGATATTGACATTAATCGCCCTAGGAATCTGTTGTTACTACAAGCAAAATTGATTGGACCATGAGACACATATTTCATTAATATTACCCAGACTGATCTGGTTGTGTTTTTGTTAGAAGAATTGGTGTTGACCTCTCATCGAGTCTCATAAAGGTAACACAACCCCCACTGGCGGCTGTAGTTAAGGTCCTAAGCTCCTGGCAGTAGTAAATGACTAATTGTGTTTCTAAACTTATACATTGGCATCTGTCTTTACAAGCAAGACATCATTACTGTCAAATTTCTTTGAAACTTGGATTTGGAAACAACTCAACCATATTAGGCTGCGTGTCACACTGAATCAGGGAATCCGGCGACTTGCTGCAGGTTTGTGCGGAGGTGTGGGCCTGTCACTACATGGCCTGTCTGCCTGCTGTCTGCCCATTGGGTCTGTTCGCCTGCATACGTGATTGGCCACCACATCGTGATGTCAGGTTGCTTTCCGGCAAAAGTTGAACCTGGTTCAACTCCAACGCCAGGCAGCTGCTGTATTTTTTACCACAACACCGTGGGGCATGCACTGCTGGAGCTTGAATGCACTACCCCTATGCGAAATGAATGGGCGGACCTAGTTTCTGTTGGATTGCCTAACTCTGTGTGAATTCACTTTACTTATAAGGTTACTGATGTGATCTACACCTACACCACAACAAACATTTTACTGTTGCCATTGTACCATATATTCTATATGTTTTTTTATACTTTCAGCCATTATTTATGCACAACCAATTATCCAAATGACCTGTGTGATAGTGCCAGCCTTGGTAGCTTGGACTTTTTTTTTTTTTTAAGATTAAGGCTTTGGATTTGGATTCAAACCCAGGCTGCTGTGGTAAGGACTCAGCCTTGATATGTATTGTACCACATGAGTTACCAGGATGCCCCAAGCTAGGACATTTGTAACACCTTTGCAAAACCTCTGTAGTGGTGTCTGTACTAAAAGGTGAAATTAGTCCACCGCAGTGAAATATTGCTTTAAGGCCAGGGGGATGTGTGTTGCTTTGCAGGTGATACTGTCTAATCCCATCTAATTCATAATTAAGTCCTAATGTATTTTCCACTGTTGGGGTCTCTGTTGGGAGTTTAAACCATATTGCAACAGCAGGCCTGGAGGAGAGTGCTGATAACACTGTCCCTAGCGGTCTGGTCTACGCCTCATGCAAATGTGAGATCTGTTAGATTTCATTGGCCTGATTGTTTTGGCCTAAATCAGATGGGGGGCATTTTCAAACCTTGTCTCATTTGCTTGCCCCTTTTTCTCTCCTCCTCCTTCCACTGTCCTCGTTAACATGATTACAACCCAGGGGTGTGTGTTGCACATAGCTGTATGACAACTGTCAGTTACTTGAACCCGTTCACATGCTCTTGTTTTCCTCGCTCTCTTTCATTAGCTGAAAGTACGGTAGTTGATGTACTGAGTTGGACTGGATTTGAAGAACCGGAAAGTATTGGTGAAAAGTTATTTTCCCCCCTGATCTATCATATATTCCTCAGGTGCACAGCTTTGTCTTGCCCTCTGCTTGCTTGCACTTTGAATCGGCGTGTGCCCAAGCGTAATGCTCATGCAGTTACCTGTTTGTGATGTTACCTCAACTCTGGTCAGGCCAACCTGCTATGAAAACAATGCTTGTCTCATTTGATTGTTCAGAGTACTACGAGTGACTAAGCATAGCCTGCCCTTATAACATTTGTGTGAACTCTACAGTGTATTATTCATAGGTACCAAAGAGTTTCTTATTATACATTCACAAGACTCTACCATCTGGATGTGACAGCCCCCAGTGTGGCAACTGCTGTGTTATCTGTGGGATATGAAGTGGTTAAAACCATTTGCACACAGCTAGGGTTTGTCAAGGTGTGACTGAAGTGAACCAGTGGTGAAATAGATCTGTTTTAGTTAATCAAAGATCAGGAAATCTGAAAATGCATATCATAAGTAAATGGTAAAGAATGTATCTGTCTGCGGCTGGACCGGTAGCTCACTGAATAAGAGCACGTACCACAAGTTAAGGCTGATTTCTCGCCGTAGTGCCCTCGGTCCGAATTCCACCTCAGGCCATTTTGTGCATGTCAACCCCTCTCTCTCTCTCCCCTGCCTTTCCTGTCTCTCTCTACTGTGACTGTCAAATAATGCAGAAATGCCAAAAAAAGAACTATAGCTGCTGCACGGCGATGGGTCGGGTCCAGGCATTTTTAAGAAGATGCTGCTCAGTGATCAGTCACACTCATTTGGAGCACATGAATAAGATGTTCACATTACAGAGTGGATTCTGCACCAGTTGAGGCTCAAACCTGCAACCTCTGGAACCAAAGACAGTCGTTTACCGCTCTGAGCTAATTGGCAAGTAGCAACTCAATAGCAGCTTGACAAATTGACTAAGCCATTTACTGTTGTGCAGGAAAGCAACCATCCGTGCATGGAAAGCCAGATTTGAAACCACTGTAAAAAATTCAGTTATTAAGACAAAAATCTAAAAATACACATATTGCATCAAGACACCATGGAGATGTTGGTAATTTGTTTTTAACAATGATTGATTGGCTCCATAAGTGGAAAAACTGATGTTTAAAAATGCCATTTTTACATTGACTCCAATTGTTCACATGAGAGCAAAATTCAAAATGCTGTCAAAAATTCAGTTTTTGAGATACAGTTCTGAAATTTGTCACACATCATCGACTATGACTCCAGAATTTTGTCAATTTTTTTCATGAACATTAAAGATTTATTTACCAAGAATTTTCAGGTATATGTTTACAGTAGCGTTTACAGTCAAACATTTTGATGCAGTGTAGGCTTAATTTCTGATAAATCAAAAATCTGTGAACATTGTTTGTGTAGGACAGTCTGGAGATGCTCTGTATCAAATTTGGTGACATTTAAGCAAAAATTGTGGGAGGAAATAGGTTTAAGAAGTTTTACAGTTTTTGAAAAAAATAGAGTGATGGACTTCATAACTTGCAATAGGTTTAAGTATACAAAAGTTTCTTCAATATT
>OMLB01042965.1:0-27074 GCA_900302555.1 Myripristis jacobus
TGGTATAATTTTTTTAAGGTGCAGGTAAACACAAAGGATTACAGTCTGCAAATGCATGTCACTTTTCTAACTCCCCCTAATAACTCCCCCACACCGACACCCAGAACAAACAAACAAACAAACCAACCAACTAGCAAAAAAACAAAGGAATGGAATGACACAGCACATTCAATAAGCAGAATGCCAGCTTAGAGGTATTGTCATAATTTACCCACTGATAACTGGAACATTAAATTATCACATATTGCTGTGTTATAGGATTATAACATGACACTTTAGCTACTTTCTGCAATATTAGCTGTTCATGTTCATGTCTGACCCGTACCTGTATTTACACAAAACTTACAGCAACTTGTTGCATTGTCAATTTTTTCCCCGCCCTCGGTTGTGTGCACCCACTCCTCACCCACTCTGAAAGACTTTGAGGTGTGAGACAATGAGAACGATGTGGATTGTACTGAATGGGCTGCAACTCAGTATCAGGAGGATATCCTTAATGTTTAGTGCACTCACTGCATGCATGCAGCTGTCTGTTTCAGATGAATGGTTGCACTTGAATGGTTAACTGTTTTTTTTGTTTGTTTGTTTGTTTTTTGGTGGGTAGATTATCTCAGGAAAATGGATAACTGGGGTCTGTGATTTTTAAATGTTGTTTTTTTGCGGTCTCTTCTTAGGTCCTGCTGAAGACGTCAGCAGGTGACATTGACATTGAGCTGTGGTCCAAGGAGGCCCCTAAAGCATGCAGAAACTTTGTGCAGCTGTGCATGGAAGGTAACAGGCTACTGACAGATGTGCTGTCTTTCTTATCCTGCTGACTTTACATAAAACCAGAAACATGGACCACTCTGCTCCTGCTCGCAAAAATGATGGATACAAAATATCTTTCACTAAAGCACTGGAAGCACCATCAGAAATTCACATTTTTCAAACAGCTTTTATTGACAAAATATAAATTGTATATTACCAAATATTTGAGGCAATGCCACAAGCAAGACACACAAACAATAAGCGGGGCTTTTTCAAGACTAGACTATAGGTTATTAGCTTTATCTTGACAGAATAAGACTTTTTATGAATAGACTACATGCAGCAGGACAGTTCTTTCTATATACACATTTACCACTTGAAAAATGTAGGCTTGAGTCTTTTCTGATTGGCTGGCAGGTGTGCATTAAAACAGTGTACTGCTCACATAGTTTGACTTGAGTTTAATCCCCTTTCTAAAGTCATTCACTACCCAGAGTGGATAGTGTAACCATGGCAACATTAAAAAGCCCAGCTGGCAGAGCTTATTTGTGATCACTGTGGCAGCACAGCTTGATAAACTAAAACACACCAGTGGAATTTTTTAAATTGTTTCCTCCTCTTTCCTTTATATTGTTGAAAATGCAGGATTATCAATATGTATGTGTGTGTGTTAAGGGTTTATTACACAACTACTCATTGATTAGCTCACACATAAACTCCAATGCTATAGGAATTACATCATGAGTGATAGAGATAATTATTCATTCATCCTATGTGCCTGAAGCATCATACCAATTATTTTAAAACTAAATATTTCAGTGCAGGAACAGCTCAAGCAAACTGACAGCTGTCCTGTGTTGTCAGAAAAAGAGGAAAGAAAGAAAAGAACTTCCACCCACAGAAAGGTTTTATCCTGAGCTGAGTGAATTCATGCTGTCTCATATTTGAATATGAGGGCAAAAAACTGCCGTTCAAAGAAATGACTGATAAATGACTGATAGCACATAACAGCCGTAACTTTACATAGTCTTTGACAAACAAACTAATTTGATTCCGACGAGTTTCGGATCACAAAAATATCCAACCATTAATGTCACTTAAGAAAAATGCTGTGTTTATATGTAGGTGAGATGAATAGTTATGTTTTTTTCCCCCTCACAAACCAAACATTAATTCTTTAACTTCACTCCAGACGTTTTGTCTCTAACATGAAATTTCTCTGTTGTCTAGGTTACTATGATGGCACATTATTCCACCGTGTGGTGCCTGACTTCATTGTTCAGGGGGGAGACCCCACTGGATTTGGGACAGGTGGAGAGTCTATTTATGGCCGGCCATTCAAGGTCAGGCTCCATCCCTTCTTATTATTTGTCATCAGAAAAAACAAAAAAACATGCCACAATAGAATGCAAACAGTGAGAAATCAAAAGGAACATGTTTTTCTGATGTTTCTTGTGTAATTGCCCAGAGGTCAGTGGTAGAGAAACAGGTGATAAATCTGTATGCACGGAAACACAAAAGTATTCTCTAGTTATGAATCTATATCCTGTCCATATCAGATTTTTAAACTGCATGCTTGGATTTGTGAACTGCCTTTGAATTACAAATCCGTTTCCTCAGATTATAAATCCATGCCCTCAGAATCAGATTTGAAAAAAAAAGGAGCAGTTCTGTTACAATTCATGTGCTCAAATTCCATTTTCTGCCGAAAGTACCATTGAGAATACTGATTTACAAATCTCAGGGTATGTATTCTACCGTGGACCATGATCTGTAGTATACAGATACAGAGCGATATAAAATCTCTCTGGTCTGTGAACTTAATGGATGGGATCAGTACAAAGTATTAACATGGACATAAAGTTTAATAACTCAGAATCTGCTGTCAGGGACGTCCTTGTTATGAGTTGTCCAAATAAAAAGCCTGATGCTAATTAAGGATTGCAGCTGGACATCAGGATAAATCTCCTATCAGTTCATTTCATCAATAGCAAATCTGTGGATTAACCCATTCTGATTTCTTTGATATGGTTTTAGTAATTTAAAATATATTTAATGTGTATTTTTTGAATGTATTTGGTAGAATTATTGTTCTGTTGTGTGAAATCATTGCTTGCATCAGATTTTATTCACTGTTTTCAATGTAATTAGTCTCGCCTCAAGATTGTTTCAGTTGTTATTATTCACATTAATATCAACCCCTTAATATTTTTAGGGTATAACTTTTTGTTGCCTGACAGAAACTGTTTCATTTCAAGTACATATGGTTGCAATATTGAAATATACTGTACTTTTAATTAGGGGAATAGCTCAATATATATTTTTCTGTGCTTCTGCTTTTAGGATGAATTTCACTCCCGATTGCGATTCAATCGGAGAGGTTTGGTTGCCATGGCGAATGCTGGCCCACATGATAACGGCAGTCAGTTTTTCTTCACCTTGGGACGCGCAGATGAGCTCAATAACAAACACACCATCTTCGGCAAGGTAAATCTACAGTAGGGATTGTGATAAGATAAATGTTTGCTGTTCTTTATGATGAAGATCAGAGTCGAGAAGTGGGCGAAACTCCACTCAATGCAAAAGGTCACCACTTAAAACAATACTCCAACTTTTTGGGCAAAATACCCTCTTTCTGACTGATCCAGACTGATATAAGATATTCAATACCACTTATTTACACAGCATATCATGTGCATTGCAGTATGTCTTTGTAGGACCGTGCCGGAATTGCTTGTCTATGTAAATGACTGAATGAAAATTTTGCTTTTTAATAGATCATTCACTATTTTTTATTATCAAGGGAAGACTGTGCAGCTGCTCGTTCTTGTAGAATAATAGAATAAATACAATTTTTGCAAAATTATAGAGTAATGTCTGGAAGCATCATGTCGCCCACCACGCTGAACACAGAACATAAAAACTTCTGTGTTTCTATGCATAGTTAAGTAACAACTTGACAGTACAAATGAGCCCAAATGGGCCTGATTTTTTTCTAGGTTGTATGTGAGAAAAAAAATACGACAAAAACTTTGGACTGCTGTATCAACTTCAAGTTTCTACCCTCAGTGCTTTTTCCTCAATAATCCCTAATCTAGGTGACCGGAGACACAGTTTATAATATGCTCAGATTAGCAGAAGTTGAATGTGACAACGACGAACGACCCCTGAATCCGCACAAGATAAGAACTACAGAGGTATCTCCTATTATGTTTTTATCACACAGTCGACTTGCTTCATTGCTTATTTTAATATTATATCTGCAGTTCAGATTTCTAATGTGAAAATCCGTTGTGTCCTCAAGGTGTTGCATTCCCCTTTTGATGACATTGTTCCACGTGAAATTAAAAAAGCCAAAAAGGAGAAAGACAAAGATGAGGGAAAGAAATCCCAGTCAAAAGCAACCAAGTGAGTGCCCAGACCTCACCTGTCTTTGTGATTGCAACGGACCTCCACTTTTCACCGTTGCTGTTGTTGTTGTTATTTTTGCTTTTTTTAAAACGAAATGTTGATTTTGATAGGAACTTCAGCCTGCTGTCATTTGGAGAGGAAGCTGAGGAAGAGGAGGAGGTGGCAAATCAAGTCAGCCAGGTATTAAATCAACTCAAAACTGCTGTTGTTTCTTATGCAGGTCTCACATCACTGAGCTAAAGTAGATTATTATAAAACAGAATGCTTTAACAGTAGCAGTCTTAACTTTAAGCCCATAGTGGTTAGGGACCACCATACAGTGTAAACCTGCAACACATTTCCACGAGCATTGCAACATCAACAACTACAAATATAAAATCTACTTAAACCAGAGAATCTTTGTGAGGAAACAATACTGATATTTTGACAGATTTGGGGTTTAGATTGCTACGAAATGCTACACGGAAATTAGGTTATGTGAAACTGATAAAATGTTGCAAAAGGTGTCTGATTTAAGTTATTTCATTCGCTCATGTATCACACTGTTTGTTTGTTTTTTCAGACACTAAAGGGAAAGAGCAAAAGCAGCCATGACCTGCTGAAAGATGATCCCAGACTGAGCTCTGTCCCAGCAGTTGACAAGTATGCACAATAATAAATGACATTTCTCGCATCGATGAGCTTCATCATATCTTTTCAAAATATTAAAGTCACTCATATTCCTTTTACCTTGATAGGAAAAATAAGAAAGGGACACCAGGAGATACAGGAGAGGTAGGTTGAACATAATGCGAGCATTAAAAAGTACAGGTCCATGGATATTTCTTGTAGTTTTGATTTTGTCTTAAAAAACCTGTATGTTCTTGTCAGACAGATGAGGATGAAAGTATCGAGCACGTAGATGAAGATGAGGAGTACGACTCAGACAAGAAGGAGAAGATGAGGGAACGCATCTCTCAAAAGCTAACAAAAGACAAAGGGAAAGAAAAACCGCCCGAGCCCAGTGAGGATGACCACGGGAAAAAGAGCAGTCGCAGGTGTGTGTGTGTGTGTGTGTTCTTGACTCATGGACCTTGAACCCGAGTCTCTCTCCAGCAGTTTTTCAGCTATATCCAACAGGTGGCCGGTTTGTTGGACACATAACTGGTTAACACTGTAATAGCTTGGGCTGATTGTTGTTCCACTTGTAATATGGTTGAGCAACCTGGTGGGGGGGCTGTTGAACTACATATGGAATAGAAAATACAACCAGGCAATGTGGGAAGCCTCTACAACTTGTTTCTTTCATGAAGTTAGAGGAAAAGGCAACTCATACCTTGCTATTGTGTTCAGCAGTCAGTTAGTTGCAGCCAGAGCAAGAGAAAGAAGTCCGACTTAGGAGTGGAAGGATTTTTGTTGTTAAAACCTTGTTTAATTACATGTTTTAATATGATTGGAACTTATACAGAATAGATGAACATAATCCAAATTAATGTTTATTTACCCTCACAGTGTAGTCAAATGATAGTCAAAGAATGCACGCAAATTCTGTGAACTAAATATTTCCTCTTGAAATTGTTCAGCAAAAATGACGGTTAGTAAAATTTTCTATGAAAAGACGCATGCTTGCATTTTGAACACCAACCAATGAAGTTTGTGTGCGTTTGTGGCTTCGATATATCGGATTAAGAGAATATGATTTTCATGGCTCTGGTTCTCATGAACCTAGCATCGGGTGCTGACGCCCACCGCTGTTATCTTCCAAGCATCCTCTTGCACTGTGCCTAACACACATGTACACTCGCTTGCACTCATACACACACACGGGCACGCACACATTTTAGTTCTAGCTCACTGGACCAACATCAATGGGCCTGGACATAGCCGCCAAGGCCTGCTATGTGAATCAGGAATGTTGGCACTCAAACCAAATTACTTACTCTGCTGTAGTAGAAGCAAACAGTACTCCTGCCTGAGCCAAAAGTGTCGGCGAAATGAAGATGAGGGTGGGAGGCAGTAGAGTATGAAACAAAGTTGGTATGAAACAGATCTGGGGACAATGGAGAGGAGAAAAGAGGCGATGGTGCCTTAAAGAATGATTCATCTTTGATCTCTCAGTGGTTATAGTTGGCCGGTTATCTTTCTTCTGTATCCTCTTAACAGGTAGCCCTTAACACACTTAATCAACATACCCTTCTCTCATTAGCGCTAATGGGATAAGGAGTGGGCCCCCAGTCAGTTGTGTGCGCTCTGACTGACAGCCAGCCCAATGCAGGCAGACTGTAGTATATTAAACACAAGCGCAGATTGTTTTGCTACAAGAACTGTAACCCAACACAGTGGTTTGTCTTGGCAGGGAATCAAAGAGCAGGCTGGTAGGTACAGTGTTAGTCTGGGACAAAGGGGGCATTGTTGGAGGGTGAGCCCCGCTCTCCCACCATTGCTTTGCTAGGGCTTTCAGCTGCTCTGGACGCAAGGAGGAACACGGACTGATATCTAGTCACCTGGGAAAGAGGAGAGGATGTTAAAAGCACTCACTTTTCCCAGTCCTGTCTTATTGATTTTGCTGATGCCAGCCTCAGAAGCACTTCCATCATTTACGCTCCTATTTAGTTCTTTTGTATTAAAATGCATGGAATGTAAGTGAAGGGCAGTTTGGTTTACTGTGTGTGTCTGCTGTGGGTCTTTCTCTCTCTCTCTCTCTCTCACTCTCAGCTGTGTTCTGGTTTCAGCTGAGGAAAGATAAAACGGTGACTGTATCTTTACTGTCAAAGTAAAGTATGAGACAACCTTGAAAATTAGAAATTGCTCTGAAACCAAGTAGCTTTTACACCGGGTCAAATCTATCTTACATTTTTATCCAGCAACCAGATGATATTCACTGCCATATTCCACGGCTGCAAAACTCTTGGACTTGCAAGTTGTGAAATAATGGTGTTCTGTACCTAGGCCAGAAGTGGTTAGACTTTATCTTAACGATCAATCAGGTTCTGTCAAGAGAATACAATATTTTGTTAGAAAATAGCCTGTTTACCGCAAGCTTTTCTGGACATACTGTGATTTTTTTTTTTTTGGTGGTGTTGGTTCTTCTGGTTAACCTTTTACACCCATTGTTGGACCCTTCTTTTATATTACTATTGATTAAGTCTGGTTTTCTGTGTTCGAAGTAGGCCAATCCAGGGCCTCTTTAGGGGGGTTGCTTTATAAAAGACACCACTGAATGAAGTCCCAAAAGCAGTGTATGTGGTAGTCGCCACTTTTGTTAAACCCGACGGGGCATGACTGGGGAAGCAAAACGCTTCCATATGGCTGTGGGACAGAGCGTTTGCTGCTTCTGCCAGCAGGGCCTGGCTCACTTCTTTGTTGGTTCTGGTCATCACTTTTCAGTTATAGCAGGCTGAAGATAATGACAGAATTGCACTTTGTTATTTTTATCGCTCGCTCACATCATTTCTTGATACCCGATAATGATACTTTTTGTTCTTGCGCTGCCTTATACAAAAGACACCTATAAAGCTGGTGGATAGACTGCAACAGAATTCATAAATATTGAACGGTAGCAGCTTTATCATCACATTGTCCTCATGATGCCCCTGTCAATACTGTAAAATATTCATGTCATGAATGAGCACGTCAGACTTGGATCATGTTATAGTTTCACCAAGGGTGCTCTCTGTGGGTGGGGACACAATTTAAGTCTTTTGGTTATTCTCATAATGCACTGTGTAAACACCTAAGATGCATAATTGCCATGGTCTGTTATGTTAAATGTTGCCAAAATAGGATCCCTGGTTGTTGTCAAAGGCACATAGCCCCCAACACTTCAAGTAAATTGCATGGGACCGGTGAAAATGAAAATCTTTTCCTCAAGGAAATTGTGCTCAATCATACTATAAGCTTTCATCTATACTCAGTACTCATTTGTATTACTTTGCATTAGGTTAGCAGCCTTATGCTTTTGAGTGAAGGCTGTAGTCGTGGTGGAGTAGTTGATTAAAAGCGATCAAAGCACTGTTCATTCTGGCCTTCTGCCCTGGGTGCAGAATGCCAGGTGTTTCTGGATAGCTGATGTTGGTCTGTTCCACTTTGACCATATATCTACAACTTCATGGGGTAAAGAGTATAGACTGTCTAAACTTCTTCCTAGTTTAATACAACTTTGTTAAAGCAAGCATTCTTTTGGCCTTGTGGACAGTGCAACTCACACTTAAATGGGACACCGCGCACTAATTATCCTGACCAAGTGGCCATACCCTAGACACTGTCACTGTGTATTAATTGGCTGCACCTGTCTCTTGTCATCGGTCATAACCCAATGCTTTCTCAGGGAAAGGTTACAGAGATCAAGAAAGCATTCAACGCTGTTTTTGTGCAGAAAACCGCTAGAGATAATCCAGTTCTTGGCAGCAGGATTGTGTGTGTTTTGGAACTGCCAGGTTTACACATCTCTGGCCCACTGTAGCATGTCTACCCCATATGGGGTACTTGTTCACTGGAAATGGTTCCAGACAACAATGCATGTCTGAGATGTGAGGATTAGATTTGTATATGTTTTAATGGCTGAGGGGGATGAAAAAAATTGAAATTCACTTGGACTGTGAAGAGAGTGAACTTTTGAATGTATATCTCTCAAACAGGAAAACTATTTTTTGAGGAATAACTTATTCACAGCTGAATGTAAAGTATTTAAATATTAAAAAAATACTGAGGCTGTTGTAAAAGTTTTAGTACTCGCTCTCTTCCATCATCGGTTGCTACCAGCAGGCCAGTGGATCCAGTAAATCATTCCCAAGCAGATGAACCATTCTAAAACAGGAACGTCAGTCCACTGCGCGGGTAATGTGTGTGGATTGGTCCAGATCACTGTGCAAAGTCATGCAAATTCCTGTGTTGAGGTTGGATTTCTCCACTCTAGCTCACAGTTCTCCTTGGCTATTGACCAAGCCATGGAGTGCCCCCTGAGGGGAGTTCACCCAGCCATCTTGTTGTTCTAGCACATTCATCCAGATCACTTGCTCAGTCATAAGAATGATTTCATTCCACCCTTGCAAAGAGTGGCTGCTGCTGCATCCTTATTGTGTCGGGACAGACTCTGAAAAAGTCTAAGCAGCGACACGCTTAATGCTGTGGTTGCATTCTAGCTTGAAAACATTTTAACTTGGTGGTGTCAACATTACTTGAAGCCCGGTAAACATGGTTAGAGAGTAATTCAAGAGAGGCAAGCAACAACAAGGCAAGTGCATTTTAGGTAAATGTAGTATTTCATGAACCAAATCAGTCATCATCACACTGTTTTAAGCCCTCCTATAGACATGGGAGGGTTAACTGCAAGGTTGTGAATCATGAGAGAGTTGAATCTTGGTCCATTGCCAATCACTTTATGTGCTTTCTTTATGAAAAGTTAATCATCCACAGCTCTCTGGGTTTCACTTTTTTGAATTTTCTAAAAGAGTGACAATAGTTGGCAGCCCTGCAGAGACCAGTGCCGCAGGGATCGGGGAGTCACAAACATTTTTTTCTCTGCTTGGGATTCATAATGTATCGAGCTTATTTGCCTATTTGGGGAAGTTTGTCTCTCGGCTCATGATATCTGGGTGCCTTTTTTTCTCTGCAAAGTCTTTTTTTTTGGGGGGGGGATGACAGTCACAGTCTCCTCTCCTGCCAGCAGGTGGAGAGTCATGGTGAAGGCTGGCATTGTGTGTAGAGTGGAGGGATGGAAGGAAAGGTTAGATAGATGTCTCCCCTCGCTGGTTGTTGGAGAAAAGGGATAGATAGCACGGAAAGAGAGCGAACACTGGAGCTTCTTCAAAGCCCATTCTTCCATTAACACTCTCACAAATGTCTCTGTGGACACAAGATGTGGATAGTCACCCACATTATTATTAACATGACTCTTTTTTTCTTTTTAGTCTTTGCTACACATACTTGCTTAACCTACTTTGAAACGGGTAACACTTGGGTGCAAGTTACTAATCTTTTCTTAAACCTAACTTTTTGAGTTTATCTGAAAACAAGCTTCAGCATCAAACATTTTATCTGGCATAGCAAGGCTGTACATCCTAATTTCTGCAAAATGAAAACTTTGTGGCCTAAATATAAACATGCTAGTACATTTATGATTTTTGAGTAATTGTTACCCTTCCAAATAATATGACCTACTTTAGCTGCATCAGCATGTAATTTATTCAGCATATTCAAAAACTGTGTCTCATTGAATAAATATTTTTGTCTTTTGCGCAGATATAAGGAAGGGATTTCACATTCGTAGAGACAAAAGAATTTGTAGTGTTGTAATGTGAGGGCTTTGGGAGGAATTTGCTGAGCCCCAAGGTGTGCATTAACAGGTGTTGTTGGGGCTTTTCCTGTCCTTTCTGGCCTCTCTTTCTTTATTGGCACTGAGGCTGTGGAGCCGATTGTTTGGCTGTTGCCTTGGATATGTCTCTTGTTTTCCAAATGGCAGCATGTCAAGGCAGGCAAAAAAATGATCACTCAGTCAAAAGTGTTCCTTACTTGAATATATGGTCTATATATAGTCGTGGAAGAGGGGCTTTAGTGTTAGTGGCTAATAGTTATTTTCCCCCAATCAACTCGCCATTTTAAAACAGTGCCATTAAAGCTGTTTTGTAGCCTAGAAAAAATATCAGTTTTACATAAATGACCAGAGTTTGCTTCTTCAGTCATCATACATCATGATGAAACAAAAAAAATTAAAAAAAATCAGTACCTGGCAAGTAATGAGTGATATTTATATGTTTATAGTAATCTGTGAATTATTGCTTTGTTTTTCTTGTTAGTGTCACATGACAAATACAAGAACAAACCAAGTGTATGTCTGACAGGTCCAGCTGTATCCCCAGGAGCAGCAAGGAGGCTTACATGAAAGAGACATGGCATTAAGTCAGCCACAGCACTTAATATTTGCAAAGACACTTACGGTTAAAATATCAGACATCACCAAATCTGATGCCTCAATTCTTTGCCCCAGACAATGTCAGAGAACTAGATGAAGGTAACATGAGTGTTGGACAGCTACAAACAAAGGAAGGAAAGTCCCAGATAAAAAGAAAGGAAAGGATAAAAATGAATGTCGGTTCAGAGAAGCAGATGTAAGAAACAAAGGCAGCCATTGTTTGGTCTGGAGATGCCTCACGTGTTTCTGGGCCAGGGGCCCAGACTGTACAGCTTACCTGTGCTTTGTGGCTCGACGAGAGAATGGGACCAAAACAGAGCTGTCAGGCAGTACAAAAATATTATCATTTCCTAACATAACATATCTGCTCTGCAACTGGCAGTAGTCTCAATCATGTGAAAAGGAACAATAATCAGCATAGCTGGCACCGATTCAGGCTTCTAGCATTTAGCCTTGCATGAGCTGGGCTTTGGGCCACCTGCCAAAAGGGACCCTACCTCACGTCCAGGAAGCCAGGATCTGCCTTGGCCTGCCTCTGCCATGCAGTTAAAGGTTTTTCATGGTGGCTGGACATCCGCAGAGCTTTAAGTATTTGATCTTGTGCCGGTTGAGGTGTTAAGACATTTCTTATTACTGTGAAGATGCCATTGAGAGCATCTGCCCTTTGAGTGTCTCATGCATCTGAGATAGTTTACGTGCTTCTTTGCACACAAGGCCATCCTTGACGTCACACAGTTTCCATCAAAAGCATATTCTCCTATTCCTTTGTAGGCACTCACTGTATGGCTGTACTTGTATACAACTAATCACAATTATTCTTGTCAAACAAACGTATAACCTGTTTAAAGCCTTTGTTGTAAATTCCTGTGACTGGGTTGTATAATTTAGGTTTTAGTTAGAATTAATCATATAAATGTGTTTTTAAAAAACTTTTGCAGCGCGCCAACATGTGTAAACCATCGAGGATAATCTTTTTAATGGATTTCAAATTTCAGCTTCTGTCAGACATTTCCTTTAATCTAATTTATTGAACACATTTGGTATTGCAACACTAAGGATTAGTGACCGCAAAGCAAGGAAGATAGTGAGATTCTTGTCATTATCTGCTCAACCACAACACCCTCTAGTGCTTCCAGGGCCCAGGACGGCCTGGCAGGAGGGGTGAACAATCAAGGCGCCATCAAATTTATTAAAGCAAACTAAAACTTTTAATATACATTCTTTGACACATGTATAGAGTTTTCATGCTTTCATCTATGCATAAGCTAGGGTGTCAGAAACAAGTTCTTTTAGTATTAGTTTGTTTTGTAGGATACTGGACATTCGCTGCTCAGTGTGTTACTCTATCAGCACTGCATGTAGTCTGTTTTGGGTGTTATATTTAATATTAGTCATGTGCTCTGAGTTCAAATCCTGAAATCTCTTTTCTCCCTTTGCAGTGAGGAATTACGTAAAGAGGCGCACCAGTTGAAGAAGGAGCTTCAGGCCATAAAGCAAAGGAAAGAGGAACGTTCAAAACTTCCAGCAGATGAAGCCAAGGAGGGTATGTCCACAGCTTGTATCCCACTCCATCGGCTGATTGATACGAATTTTCTGTTACCCCAGAATTAATTTATTGGCTTTCTATCATTTATATCTGTCTGTCACAACTATTTGTTTTTAGGTAGCGTAATAATGACATTTGAAGATGCTTTGTTTTCCTGTTTTGTTTGTCCCAGAGCCCTAAGTGTGAGCAAAGTCTCTAAGAGGGTGGTCCGTGCCACATTCTCTGCTAATGGACACTAAGACAGGCAACCCTCTGATTTTGTCAATTAGCTGCAGCCGCTGTCTATTTTTCTCCCCAAGGGTCTGCATTTTTGTGTTAAAGCTTGCAGAAAACTGCGTGGGCAAATTGTTGAGTGACTGCCATAGTTGAACATCAACCCGCTGTGTGTGTGTATGTGTGTGTGTTTGTGTTTGTTAGTTAGCAGCTATGGCCAAAGTGATTCTGTAAAATCTGCACCAAATTTCCTCCGTGCTCACCACACTGCAGCTCTGCAGTCTGTCATAATTTTTGGACAGTGTCTGGATGGTTGTTGATGTACAAGCTTATACTGAAACACATTTTTGACAATTGCGAAAGCCACAGGCCAGAGGTTAGCTTGAGGTTCTGTGTACATTGTTGTGCAACAAAACGAAATGGTTGCTGGGGTTTCTGTAGATACTAACTTAACTGTGGGGTTACCACCAGCCAAAGTTTACTGAAAACCATGCTGTGCTTTTGTTGCTCAAACAGTGATTTGGTCTCCACAAAAGTTGATGCCTCTATATATATTTATTTAAATACAGAGACTGTGCCTACTTTTGACATTTTCAAGACTTCAGGTTAAAGACCACACTGTAAAATGTCCAGAATTTAATATGACCATGAATACCCAAACTAACCAAGAGTGTGTTGGTATCTCTGAGTGAATGCACTGCTAGTAGTCATACTTGTGATACTTGTGTAAAGTTTTTATAAATATCACAAGTGAAAAAGGGCCTATCCCTTCACAAAATAGGCTCGATTGCATGCTACTGTGCTGCAGCAGGAACAGCCATACATTGTTATGCAGAGTGGCAACTGGGCTAAAGCTTCTCCGTTATCTTGGAAGGTATTTAAACCCTGCCAAGAGACCTTTGCTTTGTGTTTTTCTGGCAGCTTAGCTAGAGGCAGGAGTCTCTTTAAAGAGTCCCCCCATTACATTTCTGTGTTGGAAGAGAAAGTTAATTCCATTAGATGGAATTCTTAGATGTCATGGGCCAATGGCCACTGCAGGGGAGACGGATGTCTGCTGAACTGCTGTAAATCTTGAAGCTCAGCTCAGCCGCAGAAGAGCACTGTGGCGGAGGGTTGTTTTATCTCATCCCGCTGGATAAGCAGTGCAGCAGTTAGAGCACACACATTAAGTCTCACATTGACTCTGCCATCTCTTACGCTTAAATCATTCTCCCAGTCCTGTTCTGACCTCTCCGTGAAGGTCAGCCTCTGGTCTCATTTCACTCAGATGCCTCTCAAGCTACTCGGCTACTTTTTAAGTAGCCAAGATACTATGCACGAGGAATTGTTCTACCTAGATTTGAGCTTTGCACAGAAAAACCCTTCTTTTTTATTGAGAAGACATTCTTATACATCATATACCATAATATACAATATGTCTTTTCGCGTACCAGATAACTTAAAGCAATATGGATGTTAGGTAAATGTTTGCTTTTATATGTTGTTGAGCTCAGTGTAAGTCTTTATCCTGAGCTCTGCTGTAGCATGCAGATCGTCTGTTTTTTTGCCTCCACGTTCATGTGTACTGCGTTCAGAAATGGGCTCTGTAAAACATGGTTCTAACTAAAATATGAACAAGTAACAAGCATAACTCACATAAGGAAGATCACATAAAGAAGTGGTAATTTAATTGTTTTTATGCTGACTGCATTTTCGAAATGCATTCAAAATCTAACTGGATGAGAAAGTGGCTCAGCAGTCAGCTGAATTTGTGGTACAGCAGGATGAAATATCCATCATATCTGTTACCTTAGTCTCAAGAGAGATTAAAGAAAGTTATTTTTCTTTGTAAATTTACATTTTTGATCAAGAATACAGTTGATGAGATCTTGCGTCTCAGCCTTTTACTTTTATGGTCCTTTATGCAGCATTATGAGTGTTTAATCCTGTATAGTAGTATGGTTTCTCTACTTGTGTACTTGTTTCAGTAATTTTGTTTTTAATTTATTCTGACTTATTTCACATCCTTTTTCATGAGATCACAGATGTAAATTAGGCGTCAAATATTTGAATTTTGAAGGCTACATCCTGACTCATGGTTTGTGAGTGGAGGCTGGCTAGGTGATTATGATCACAGCACCTCAAGTAGGACAGAGGTCAGAGTTATGTTGTGACAGGGCAGGAAAACATTTTGTTTTACAGCTAAATGAACGTGTATATATATGAACATAACCACTGCTCATCCCAAGGTTGATGTAATTTGGACAAATGCATCATTTGCAGAGACGGAGAAAAAGCTAAAAAAAAAAAAATTGAACAGGTCAAGAGGTATGCAGAGCTACAGACAGAAAAGCGTGAGTTGGATACAAACACAGGAACCGTGAATCTTAAGACAGAGGCAGCTGTGGCTTGTGTACAGACAGCAGCCTTGGAGGCAGCGGCAGAGCGCTGTGCACCGTCACTACGGCTATAGAGCTGGATATCTACAGCTGTCTGGTTGGCTATCGGTGCCAAAGTAAGCAAATCATTGTCAGAAAACAGACATTGTTGAATGAACAATTGTCCGAACGCAGTCTAAACTGAACAGCCAGAGGTTTTGCAAGGCATTCCATATCACAAAGAAAGCTTACCAACAGCACCTCATGCTGATAGAAGCTTTATCAGGTGGCTAACCCCTATGGACAGTAACTCATACGTACAGGCTTTCTGGTACACAACATGTCAAGCTACCAAATGTTCAAGAGTCATTCCTCAACTCCCACTGCACCACCCTCCAAGCAGACTGTTGTCGAGACCCCCAGACACACACTGAATACTGCAGCACTACAGGCCAGACCATGAGCCCTGCAGCATGGTGCTAAAAATATAGTGGTGGACCAAGAAAGAGCTGTTCACCACAAACCCTGCCAACTCAAATGGGGTTCAGAGAAAAATCTCCAGAGGAAACAATTGCAGAGAGTGAGAAGAAAGTACTGAGGTTTGTGGTTGAATCCAGACAGGCAAATCCTGCTCTGAGATTGGAGTTTGACAAAGCTGTCAGGATGTTCACTGCTCTCATTAGCTGGGACAGACCTCTTCAAACTGTTTGCTGTCCGGAGCTGCTCACACTCACTCAGAGCCTGCGACAGAATTGTTGACACGTCAAGGCTGCCAGCTCAACACGGAGACTGCAGCTCTGTCGCCATTCGTAGTCATCTAATATCTTTTGATTGATAATGCAATCATCAAGTCTGACAAATCAATATTGCCAGACTGCATTTCAGAGCTTGACCCAACTAGCCAGATCTTTCTGTTACAAGGGGAATGATATTTTTGGAGCGCTCAAAAGTTTTGGAGAACACTGAAGAAAGTTTCACTTTCATGTCGTTTCACTTCATTACTCCCTGACAGAGACAACAATGTAATGAGCACCTGGCAGAGATTGATTTTAGAGCAGCTTTATGATCTGTGCATGCACCCTGAGCTGTGACAGGGTGTAGGCAGCAGCAACACAGGGAGGGGTGGCAACTCGATGCACATGAGAGGAAACTCGGGAACTATAGCAATTTTTTTTTCAACAGACATCTCTTTAATTTTCAGCACTTATCATAGCATGTTCCTGTTGTCTGGTTCCCACTTTCTATGCATGACAGTTTTTTTTAAAGCCTGACTAGGAAACATTCATAAAAACTGTAGATGTAATAACCACCTTAAAAGATTGATGTCGTTTTTCTTTTTATACCACTAAGATATTATATGGATTATGCTTGTGTGCTTTGGGAATTTAATTTAACTGAAACCTTGTCAATGCTGTTGTTGATACAGAAAACTTTTTTTTTTTTTTTTTTAACAAAGGCAGACATTTGAAACATCAGTTTAGCTGTTATTACTATTAGTGTATGTTGGTGTTCCTCTTGCTGTTCTTCCCTTAACATGTGATCATTTTACATTTTTTGTAGAGGGAAAAATGTTAAAATGGGACTTGTAAATTTGAAAATGACTGAATAGTAGTGAATGGGACACTATCATATGGTATACAGTGCATTATTTACTGTCTAGTGACAATCATTAGTTGGTTAATTTAAAGTGATGGATTTAGTGGGTGTTGATCTTAACACACAATCAACCTGCTCATTTATTTCTTTCTTTCATTGTCGATGATTGATTGATGATGAACAATTAAGCTACTTCACTTTTCGGGGTCATGCTGCTTTGGCTTTTCTTGGAAAAGTGTTCATTGTTGAGAGGGGAAAGGTAAACTCCTCCCAAAAAGAAGAGGCATTTGTCGTCCACAACAATCTGTGGTTGCTACAACATCAGTGGCTTGATTTGTAGCTCTCCTGGGCCCAGGTGACAGGAGAGGGGAGGAATGTAGTTAGAAAGGCCATCAAACTCAAAGATAGTACTTAGTGACACAGCTGGAGAAGGTGATGTGTGTTCCTCATGTAGGACCCCAGGGCATCATCAGTCAGTATCCTGCATGTCACAGGCTGAGGCAAGGAGGCAGAGCATGAGAGGTGACTGGGGGAAAGATGGAGGGAGATCACTTGTTGCTCTCATAAATCAAGGGAAAAGATTTGCACCTCAAGCAGCAAAGCAGACTTCCGTGTCGACCGCAGGGAACAGGGGAAAGTGTGGCACCCCCGTTTTCAGGGCTCTGTTAGGGAATTCCAGTGATTGCTCAGTATTTGGAGTTTTCCTAAAAGCCTTGTGAAACAAGAGTAATTGCATGCTTTCCTGGACTTAAATGATAGCCATCCAAACCAAACACCCTGCGGGACTTTTGTTGCTCAATTAAGTTCTTCCTCAGATGAACTTACAATTTCTCCCGTAAAAAACAGCCTTTCCCCTTTTAAGCAAGTGATTTTACCACTCTTATACACATTAATAGCAGTTATTGTCATAGCATGATGGCACTGAAGGGCTCGTTCATGAGTGTTATCGAGCTGTGCATCAAACTTAAGCGACAATGTAATATAACACATCATAAAGTGAGATACCTTCCACTATGTGAAGGACTAAGTGTAATCGAAATGCTTCAACTGATAATTGTAACTAATAAAGTTGTAAGGAATATTTGGTACTTAAAAGATAATCGACCTTTTTCACAGCAGCCATTTTGACATGAAATAGCAGGTAAACACAGGTGTTACTAATGACATTAATTAATGTTGTGTTGAAAACTGAAAAAGTATATTCTTGTCAAAACATGATAAAGCGCAATCTTTCAGCCCAGTAAGACCTCCAGTTTACTGATGATCCACTGCTTAAATCATGTAAATTGAGATCTTATATATGTTATTGTAACTAGTTAGTTAAAATAAGTTTTAAAGTACTGCAGCTAGCCAACTAGTATGAGCTAGTTGGCAAGTAGATCATTCAAGTACTCTGGTGCAGGAGCCACTCACTGTACCTCCTACTGTAATTACAAGCCCGATGTGATATCTCCCATCTGTCAAATTGTGAAAATGCATCAACACAAGTAGTAAAAATAGCGGGGAATTGACTAATAAAATCAGTTATGCTAGCAAAGCAAAACAAAAACGAGAAAAAGAAAGAAAAATTTAAAAATGTCATAGAAAAATAGATTGTTTTACGATTAATTTTACTTTTTTTATATAGGCACTCTAATTTTCAAAACATAAAAACATTTCATGCTGAAGCAATTTAATTCTGTACTACTTCCAGTGTGATGTGAAAGCAGCACAAGACGAATATCCAGCAACGTGACCAAGGAAGTGTGTGAGCAGTGTTAAGAAATGTTAAATTGAAAATTAGAACTGAAATTTATCGTGATTGTTCAGTCGCAGTTATTTAAATAAATGGACCATACATGTGGGTGTTATGCTAAAAGCATAAACACATGTTGTAACTGCCTTTTGGATTCTACTGTGTGAAGCTGCTTTGGCCCTGCAGGTGTGTATTGGATGGCAGCACTCCCTGTGACCTGGGCGTATGCAAAGCGTTACAGTGATGTAAAATTGAGAACACAATCAATCATCAAGATGGAAAAAACAAGGGAACAAAGGCCCCGTAAAAACATAACTGCAATTATTCTTCAGTTATTGCACTCATGGTGTGAAGCAGTTAGTTACATGTTTTTGTGCTGATCAAAGAAGAGCATTCCTAACAGTCCTGAGTGTTTATTTACTTTACTAGCAGTAAAAAGTGGCTCACATTAATTATAGTCATTTATTTATTAAAAAAATCAGCACACTATATTTCATAATTTGAAAATGGCAATTAGATGTTAACATTGCCAAATGTAATAGCTAAATGTTTCATTTATTTAGATGGATGTTTTGGATTTCCACCTCAGGGCAGTGTACTGTACAGAGGCTTTGCCCTCAGCTTCTTGCAGTGGGTCAGGAGTCAGGTTCCCTCCTCCAGTCCTGACACCCCCCAGACTGTCACTGCTGACCCACTGGGAGCTGCAGGAACACGCTGGACAGCCGGCCTCCTGCGGGGGAGACTTCCTCGATCTTTGTCCCCCAGCTAGAGACAGAACTGGGTCGGACAGCTCAGTGAGCTGTCACTCTGTAGTTGGATTAATAAATGAGGCGGGCTGCTGCAGATGTGTTTTTTTCTTTGTTTCCTCATATTTCATCAGTGGTAACACTGACAGAAAATTAGTAAACATCTTCAGTCACTATGTAGAGCAAACAGTGATGTTTTTATTTGCTCTGGCATAGTACAGTGTGTGTGTTTTTGTGCCAGTGTCCTTATCCACTCTCTTTTCCTGCACATGCGCACACATAAAAAGCCATTCAGAAATTCCAGTAATTGTTTACATGGCCCAGCAATCAGGTTTCTCCAGGTGATTTTCACCTGACGTTAACCGGGTTTCTCTTAATCCCTGTACTGGATAATGGAAACCAGGTTTCTTGTCGGCAATAACCAGATTTCATGTAAAGGCAATGAATGCTCCACTGTAAAGCAGTGCAATATTCATAGCTTGGCAGCCTGTGAGAAATGACAGACACTGGACTTGTGCATGACATCATTTGTTGTGTCCTACTGAATGTGTTAAGACGGTTAGTCAGTATTGCCATAGCGTGGCCAGTTAGGTGACGCTGTCCCAGCTTTTGTGTGACATCCATTTTGCTGTGGGAAAAAAGTGTGCGACCAGCCGGCAGACTATGCTCACCGTCTGCCACTGTGTGACTTCACAGCCTGTGCGTCTGAACTGGGAGATCTGCAGAGGCACATGAACAACTTGACACACAAATGTCAACATGGTGATTGCCTCTCCTTTCATTCATCCTAGTCCAGGCCGAGAGACTGTTTACCGCAGAGTAGGACAGATCAGGAAAACTTTTCCAAGAATTGACATTACGCCTGTGCATACTCTTCCCCTACACTTCTGACCTGCTGGTCATATGTGTGGTATCAATATACACCAGCGTACTTCAGTTCAGTTTTCCATTTTAGGCGTCCATGGCCCTATGTAAGACCAACGCTTTATGTTCTGTAATTTTCAAGGTATAGGACATGAATGCCAAAATATGAGGCAAAACATGATGCAGTACAAATTTCACATGAAGACAGTGGGGAAAAAAGTCCAGGAAATAGAACAGGGAAGCCAAATAATGCAAAAAACAGTGCTATTGTCGAGTCACCCATATTTTGTCACTGCCTTTTTTTCTGACTTGCAGTTAAAACCTTTTTTTAAGTGACAGAAGTGCACCTAAGCTCCTGATTCTGTTGAGGTTTAATTATGTCTTATGTTTTTTGCCTTGGGGTGATCGCTTACTTAAGGATTACGTATACAATTGCAGCAATAATGTAGGTCACCTTTGAGTAAGATAAAGTGAGGGGTTACTAGGTTAGGGCCTCTGTCCTCTACATCTGTGTGAAAGTTGGCACTAGTATGGATTCATGCAGAGCATGTCAATCAGAGATGAGAAGACTGGCTGTTTTTTGCCGCAGCTTTTCACCTCTTATATTATCATGTCTCCCATCATGTATGGCAGCAACAGTCACAGCTTGACAAGTTTCACTTCTTTTTATCTTTTCTCTCTGATCATGTTCCGCCCATTTTCTTAACTGCTCACCTGTCAAAGTGTTTGAAATGATGTGAAGCGGTGGTAATTTTTCTCTCTCTAAATGTTTGTAGTGTCAGAGAACTCAAATGTGTCCTTGCAGGACTTAGTCAGCTCCAGGGCTAATATTGTGTAATGGGTCATCATTGTGTTCATAGAATATACTCATTACATATCAATGCATTATAGATATATTGATATCTATGGATATAGATATAAATATAAATATAGATTTTGCTGTGGCCAAGAAAAAACATGCAGTCTCTCAGATGGGACTGTATCATAACCCTTTTATTAGCTATCACGTGGAACCAAAATCCACTTTACTATAATTTATTTGCATAGTGATAAACATAGAAGTAAAATTATAAGCTTAGAACAGGGACAACATGTGAGAAACATGGAAAACATGTCTCCAAGATGGAGCTGAAAAGCTTATGTAACATGTTCTGTTTTTGATTTTGTTTAGGATGAAATTTGACTTGACTTGTCTTCACGTTATTCACAAGCCTACCACTACGATTAATGTAGACAGTAAATGGGTGGAACTGACCTTGATATACTCTACAGTGTGATACAGTGATTCTACATTGGATAGTCATGGTGTCGTATATCTTTTTCTCTTTTGTCCTTCCAGGTGATAAGAAGCCCTCCAGTGAGGCTGTGGCAGAGTATCTGGAGGGACGAAAGAAGTATGAGGACCTCAGGAAACAAAAGTTGAGGAAAGGTTCCAGCCGAGAACAACAGGTAGAAATTGTGCATTATTCATTTCATTCATGCTGTATTATCGTTATACTACGATAGATGAATGTTTAATATAATATCCATTCCCAGTTCAAAATGGCCCGTAGCTGATTGCGATTTTTGATTTTTTTTGATTTTTTTTTGTCTGGTAGACGCTGGCTCTCCTGGATCGCTTCAAGACCAAGCTGTCGTCAGCCATCACTGAAGCCCCAGAGGAAGACGTAGATGAGCTGGAAGAGGATGATGACAAGGGATGGTCAGTAAGCTCCATCTCATATAAGAAAAATAAGTTCCCTTTTTATTCTGTGGGTTTCAGCTCTTACAGAAGAACTGCAGGAGTTGAGGATGATTAAACAAAAGTGACATGATGACAAAAAAACAACTGATAATTAAAACCTAAGAAAGTAAAAGGCAAAACAGAAACCGAAACAAATAAATAGGAAAAAAAATGAGATATACCAAAGACACATCTAAATTAGATAACAGATTTTTTTTCTGGCATGTGCACATTCACAATCCAGACCTATTCAGTGTGTCTTATTGCTGCCACCCGTTACTGTTGTTGTGGCGCAGGTGCAGACCACCTCCACCACGTGCCACCTCTGATACACGTGGACTCCTTTTCACTTGACAGGAAGGAGGTTCAGTGGCGGAGAGCAACACGTGCAGAGCTTCACGCTGCATCCCGCTGAACAGGCCTCCCGACCAGCCAGTAGGAGTTCCTTGTGTAGCAACAAGGACACACTCCCTCGCATGTGAACTCGGCCGCTTGCTCTCTAATAAACGCCATGCCAGACCTCAAACCTGGGTGTCTGCAGTGGAAAGTGATCTTACCCCTGCACTACCCGGGCGCCCTAGTTAACATAATTTAAGTGATGGAAGACTACGATGTGGTGATAAACCATATAACATTGACAATATTTTCAAATAGTCAATCAGTAACTGATATGTCAAAATTGTTTGACCTCTTGTTTTCACACCAGTGTTATGTTGAAAAAAGAATTTAGGGGTGCAGTGCTTCACGTCCCCAAATTTCTGAGCTATTTTACATGACAAACAAACAAACAGTGTAGCACCCTGCTGCGGTCAATCAGTGTAATGTTGAAAACACAAACAATGTCATGATCGATGTGTGCGATCGACCTTGCAGTCACTATATTGGTGACTACTTAGCAAACACAACCCAAAAAAAAAAACACTTTATCTAATCGTATCGTAATCTAAACTCTAATCTGCTATATCCTGTTAATGGTACACTTATTTTGAAAAGGCCTTAAAAATCCACATCACCACAAGGAACTGTACTCATGAAAAATCAGAAGTGTCTGCTATAATTCATTTAAGTTCAATTTTAAATTCATTAGTGTGAATGATTTTTGACCTGGGTAAACTGCATAATAAACATTCTCAAACAAATGAAACAAAATCCCATGATTTCACATGGCAACAGACTTATAGACACCAAAATAAGCAAGTGTGAGGAATGCTAAAAAGTATGCAAATGAAATGTCATAATTGTTCTTTATTTATTTATTGACCTGTAACTGTGGTGTGAGTGTCACTGTACTGAAAAGACAGGTTTGAATCACTTTTGCGTTTGAGCTTGCTTTGGCCTTTGAGCATGTGATGGACAGCAGTGCTACAAGGGAACTGGAGGAACGTAGAACTGTGGGCTGTTTCTTCTGAGGTCATGAAGTCTCATTTTATTTAGACATTTACTGAAAGAGTTCACGACAAGCCTTAGGTAAAACATACATAGTCTTTTTTCTGTATTGTTAAAGGGCTGTTTTTTTCAAGGACTTGTGCTGACACAGGAGGTCACATACCTGGCTATTGCTGATAGAAGTCCATTAAAATTTGCCTGCCTTCAGTGATAAGATTTATGACTCACTCCTGTCCAAGTCACACGTCAGTTTTTTTTCCAGTAAACATAAAAAATGACAGTTACTGGTATTATCCAAAAGGTTCTCTCCTGTTGAACAAGATAAACACACCAAAACCAGGTTGTCAGTGAAAAATGAAAAGTCAATTTAATTTGGTCTCTCAAAAAAATATGTACAACTAGGAGCAAGGCTAGGACTTTTGCCTACGCATTTACTCACACTTCTTAAATCGGTTCATATACTATCCTCTCTTAAGGGCTAGTAACCATGTAATACGTGGAATATTAGGTGAACTGGAACACAACAAAGTAAAGTGCGTTTATTGTGCACACATAATTGGCGTCAAAAAATGTATAACAGCACAAGTACACAACTATATTGACCTGCGTTTTGCCAGACCCCTGCTAGGGAGAAGGCAGTGAAATTGGTACGCCACTTACTAACTTACTGACTTTTTTTCAGAAATGAACATAGTGGAGCCCCCTAGCCTTGACATTGCCCGCGGACACAACTTGTTTACACAAGCTTTTGGCCACTCATAAAGGAACCGTCGTACCTTAATCTACGAAAACCATGTTGCAAACATTTTAGGACCTACAAGCTGTACACAGAGAATAAAATCCTTCTACGTGCCACTGTTTTCTCTTATTTAATCAAATCGTGTACTAGGGACGACAAGATGATGATGGCTGCACACTACAGTGCCACACAGCTTATAAGGGAATATGCTGTGCTGCAAGATGATAAAGAAAAACATTATTTAACATCAAGACATGTGTAAGCACACTACCAGTCAGAAAATATACCCATAAGTGCAAATATAAGCCTCACAATGTAGACAAAATACAAATGCACTGAATTATGTTAAGGTACCATTTTAATCTTCTATCTTCCTCCGGAAAATCCCTATGTTCACTTTTAGAGCAGATAGATAATTGTGTAATGTGTTTCATTTTGACCAGAACACGTAGCAAAGCTTAATATAGCTTACCTTTGACCTATCACAGCAAATCTCTCTTTGATTGACAATTCCTTCATCCAGTAGAATCTGGGATTACATCTTGCCTGCTGTCTCGGTGTGGCTGGCTGGGATTAGACGGGGGCTTGTTGCTTTTGAATTCTGTGATATCTATTGCTCTCCACTGGTTTGACCCCAGAAGCATCAACAGCCGTCATTTTCGGTATCATTTAGAAAATGTTTACCCCTGGTTTCCAAGAACTAACAGCATTGCAGCACTGCAGATGTACACACCAACACACACTTCTAGTGGCTCAGAAGTGATCATTTAGAGGACTTATTTTTGTATGAGTCTGTACATTGTTTTTTTTTTAGGAAAATCCCACCCATTCTGCCATTAAAATATATCTATGTGTAAGCGCCATTAGAAATCTAGTGATTTTATTTAGTGAACCAGCTTGAAGGTAGCTTTCATTAGCTTAATTTATTCACCTAATGAGCTGGAAAAGGAAAGTATGATTCAGAGTTGGTTCTCTTGCTCACAGACAGTGTAGAAGCTGTGAATGTACATCGTCATCTCGGCCAGGTTTTGACAACTGCATAGATAGTAGCATGAGACAGGCCAGCAGTGTGCACCACAGCATCCCTAACTATAGCTGCAGTTAATGGTGGGCAAATTCTTTCAGGACAGTACAGATGTAATGCCTCACTCCCAGAGAGAGGGCAGACTGCGCTGTGACAGCCGTTCTAATGGCCCTGAATGAAGCCTGTGAGGCACACACACCGCATGTCTGTTAATAGGACGTCATAACAAAAGCCAGATAAGCTTCTCATTAATGACTTGACACTATGTTGAACCTTACACAAATTAAAAAGATATGATTGGCCTGTTATGTATTGCTGGTTTAAAAGCCTGAACCATGACTCTGATGGCTAAAAAGTGCCTGTTTTAAGATTTCTCCTATTATTGTTATTAGGTTAGTGTGCATAATGGTCTGCTATTACTTTACTTTGGACATTAAGGATTTATTACTTTTTTTCTGCAATTCTGCAAACCTAAATTAGCAGGATACTTGGTGAATAAAGCTGCAGTGAAGGATGTTATATTTTAGGAAGTACTTCGTCCTTTGGCAAGGGGCGACGCTAAATTACCAAAGAGAGAATAAAATTACTGACTTGTCAGTGATCGTGCAAAGCTCTAAATCACTGACGCTACTTTCTGTAGCAAATACGAGTTTCGGCACTCAACAGCTTATAAGCACGCCACAGTCCTCACTGCTTTTTGAAACAGTTTGGCAAATGTGCTGCTTTGTGGACCGAGCATTAAGAGTTGGCACCTGAGGGCCTCTTTCACTCGCTTCTGCCCAGTTTACATTCTGTTTTTCCTATTGATTACTTCATGAGGCACGATGAATGCTGGATCGAAACAGCAAAAGTCAGATTACTATAACATGAGCAGCATGGATGAGACAATCAAATGGCCAGAAATAATGACCGTACGAGATGATAATTGTAACTGCAGAAAATTTTCACCTCAGACCAAGAAGATGGTCCTGGTCTTGATCAAAAGCATAGCTCGCTCCAAATACTGATAAATGTGTGTGAAAGTTCAAGTTGTGTGCATGTGTGTGTCAATTTGGGATTTCAGCACACAGCCACCAGATTGGCCATCAGGAAATCAGCTCTGACGCTATGTTTTCCCCTCATATTCTGTTTTTCACCAAAGATCTCAAAGTCTAACTATATAGAGTACGGGTTTGAAATGAATACCATGTGTTTGAATTCGAGGAAAGTGTCTGTGAGCGGGAGATTTAGAATAACAAAACCTGTAGTTGCTATTAGTCTCAAGGAGCCCCCTTGAAGTGGTCTGCCTGTGTGTCTGTGTGTGGGGGCCCTAATGAATTTGAGAGAACCCTTGGCTGGCCTTTAGTGCCTCTCCCAGCCATAGACACCTCACTGTGTTGCCCCTGCCAGGTATGGGGAGGAGGGAGGGACAGGGGCGGTAGCATAGCAGTCCTAGAAAAACACCAGTGGGAAGTCTGTGCCACTCTAGGAGTGCTGTGAACAGAATGTGGGTTACAACAGGTCAGACACTGGAAGTCAAGTCTGGGCCAGAAGAGGTAAACTATTCCATCTGTGTCTATGTCTACAAATTCTAACTCTCCCACTACAACCACGCCCACCCCCCAGTCTCCGCTAACACACACACCACGTCCACACACCGACTGCAAAAGATTGCCTGTTGCACTCACTCTTCGCTCTGCACCCTACCTTAATTCCCACCTCCCGCTTTAAGGGGAAAAAAATTCCAAGAAAAATAAATTCAGGAAAAGCTTCTGTAGCCTTGCATCATGGCAGCAGAGAGACGTTTTGATAAGCGGGGAGCCCTGAACGCTGGGTTTCTAGATCCCTTCTCAGTCTGTATAACCCTGGGCGATATGGCCGGCAGGCTGTCATCACTGAGACTGCTAGACAAATTATCTGAGGCGGCCTGCTCGCACAGCCAGAGTCCTCAGGGTCTGCCAGAGTCTAGCCATGACATTCTAGATGAGCTGTCACAACTCCTGCCGATTTCAAATGAACACAGGAGGAGAGAGTGCCCAGCACATAAAGGCAAAACAGCACACACACAGACCTACACACTAAAGTACCCGCACACTCTGCCTGTGCATAAAGGCAAAGA
>OMLB01042969.1:0-16021 GCA_900302555.1 Myripristis jacobus
GTTTGTGTGATATTTTGTCTTGTTTGGGTTATGTGTTTGGCACTTCCTGTTTTATTTTGTAGTCTTGCCCTTGTGTATGTTGTGTTACTTTTGGTTTCCCACACACCTGTGTCTTGTTTGCTCCTCCCACTGCCACACCTGTCCTGTGTCTGTCAATTATCCCTAATTGTTCTGATCCCTCCCAGTGTTTTCCTCAGCTTATCCTCTGTGTTCTCCTGTCTTGTGCTCCAGTCCCTTCCCCAGGTGTGTCTTGTTGTAATTAGTCTTGGCCTATTTATTCCCTGTGTGTCCTTGTGTCCTCTGCCAGATTGTCATTGTCTCCCCCGTGAGTTCATGCATTCCAGCGTTTATTTCTTCGTGTCTGCTTTTCTGGTTTTGGACTTGGATTGGATTTTTGGACTTTGGTTTTTGTGCTCATCCCCTAATTGGACTTGTTTGCCTTCTCTGCCTGCCTTCCCGTGTATGACCCTGGACTGGAAAAGTAAAGTGTTTATCTTTACTAACTGTTTGTTTCCTGTGTGTTTCTCTGCATCTGAGTCTCTGTTCAGTTCAGAATTGTTACAATATATGGTTTCCTCTGTCATCTGTATGTGAAATATTGGAAAATATGGACTATAAAGACTGCACACTTTCTTTGTCTCTCCAGATGATCCATAGAAATGTCTGTTGTGTATGAACTGAATCCATTCAGAGCAATATCTCAGACTTTTCTGAGTGTTATTCTTACAAAATAAAACAGTTGTCATGCTCAAACAGGGTGCAACCTACATTCCTATATTTAAGAATAAGGTAAAGGTTAGTAATGTGCAGTAATTGCTAATGCCGCTCACAGCAAATACATAAAGTGTGCCAGAAAGCGTAACTTGAAGATTTCATTTCACCATAACAAGACATGATGAAAACAAGAAATTACACAAAACATAACAAGATATGATGACATGACTTGACATGACATGACATGACATGACATGATATGAGGTCATGACTTCATATAACATGACATGACATCACAAGACATGACATTACAGTTATGAGTTAGTCTTTGAATCAGTGACATCCAATGCACCTTCCATGTCTGTGGCAAAAGCTAACTTACAACAACAGTCAGGCCAGTTGGCATAACATACAACATGACATAACAAGACAAAAAATGACATGACAACATAACCTTACATAACATGACATGACAAAATATGATTTAACAAAAGGACGACAACAAAACAAAACAAGACATGACATGACATAACATAACATATCATGACATGAAGTTCAGCCCCCACACACACACACACACACACACACACACACAAACACACACACACACACATACCCACTTCACCTGAACAATGTGACTGCAGTGTCTTTACTGCAAAATGCCTTTTCTACATCGAAGCTAATGAGGATGAAGATAGAGACGAAAAGCATACACCGCCTCTATGAGCTGACCAATCACGATGAGGGAAGGTGGTGTTTCATGGCACGTGAGTAAGTGATTGCTTCATCTACCACCAAAGCTGCAACAGTCAAACAAACTACACAGAAAAAAACAATGATCCAGTGGTTCCACAAGGTGCATGAGTTTACTGGTGGTTTATTAACTTGCACTACATGTATTTCACCATTAGCACAAAATGTCTATGCCTATGGATGGACTATGGATTATTTAATCTATATGTATAGTGAATAGAACATCTGACCAAGTGATGGAAACAAACTGAACTTCATGTGACCTGCTTCTTTATAATATCAGTACAAAAAATAGGCAGAGGCATTAAGTTTGTGTAAAGTGTAAAAAGTCTATACAGCTGGTACGTGGCGTGTATTGACCTTTGTGTAATACGTTAAGATGTGTGTGAGAGCTTGTTTGTGTGTGTGTGAGCATGTGTGCATGCATGAGGGTGAATTAATTTTCTTTCCTACCACTGGTGGTGAGTGGAATTAGTCAGGAGATTAGCCTTTGCCATGAGGCACTCATTCCATTTTATGTAAACAGACAGAAAACAGATTCTCTGCATCCAAAAGGGGGAGTTTAACTTTCTGAGGATCCTGTCTGATTTATTGTGAACTGGGGAAAAAGCACTTGATAATAAATGCATAAAGTAAAATATGTGATTATTAAAAAAAAAAAAGTCACTACACTGTGAAACAATATGGCAGTGTGACTTTTCATGTTTCACTTGCAATAGCACTGATAACAAATGCAAAAACAACTGAAACGCTGCGGTAAGTGTGTTTTGAGTGCACTTACATGAAACTCTTTTGATCTAAAATTCAGTGCAATCAAAATTCTGTCCTCTTTGATTTCAATCCTCCAATAACCCACATGCTTCCCTGTGAATTGTTGAAAGAAAGAAAGAAAGAAACTCAAGCGGGGGAGAGATAACTGTCTGTCTGGCTGGTTGGTTGGATGGAGAGATGCAGATTAATCTTTGCCCCTCGTCAATGTAGGTGGCCTATAAAATCTGCTGTTAATAAAGTCTCTGCCTGGGTCTCCCTTAAGCTGCTGCCACGGCTCAGCGCTGACAAGCTGTATTCCCCTGAAGACAAGCTTTCATTAACTGTTGTGTGTGTGACTGAAGGAACAAGCGCCTGTGTGTGAGTGCGTGTGTGCTTGTGTTTGAAGAAATACCACCCCCCCACACTCAGCTGCAGCTGGTGTGCCTGCACTACCAATGGACATGAGAGTGCATTCCCAGTGGCATGCAACCAGACCTCTGTTAAAGCTTGCAATATGCAACTCTTCGAGATTATCACAAACAAACCAAAAAAAAAATACAATGTACTACACATGCTCAGTCTATTCCTGTCTGTGATAATGTGTCTTCATGCCTACATCCCCACATTTGCCAAAAAAAATCTTTTTTTCAGTGATGTTAAAGATGATTTGTGGAGTTTGATCCAGCCTGCGAGGCAATTCATAAATACAAAAAAATAACATAAAATAGTAGACTAAAATGTCCTTCCAGGTGGCCCCGTCCGGCTGTGTGACTGTCGCTGAGAAAATAGACTAGATGCCAAAACACGGGGCCTTGCGCTGCGTCCTGACCCAACAGCCCAACTGTTTCCACGTCATGTCTGAGGCTGGCGTCAAGGTCAGGGTAAACATACATGTACGTGTTATTGCTCACATGCATCATGGAGACTGTCAAGAAAAGAAAATTAGTTGCAGAATGTCGTGCTTTCCAAGAGAAATGGACAAAAGACTTTTTTTTTCTTGACGTATAAGGCAAGCCAATGTGCCTAGTTTGTGGGAATGCACTCGCAGCAGCCAATCTCCAGCGCCATTACAGCCAGAAATATGTTTAACTGGATTAGTTGTGAGGACAAATGCGTTTGGATAAAGTTAACGCTCTTCAGCAGAGTTTGGGGGCCCAACAAGCAGCTTTCACAACACCGCATTCTGACAGAGAGTGAACTGATAGCTAAGAAGCTGAAACCTCCTTCAAAATTAGAATTTGTGAAGGAGTGTCTTGTTGCCGCTCCATGCAGGGAGGATTACAGATATGGCACAACATATTGAAAAAACACTTGAGGACACTGCAAGAAATTTCCATTTTTTTTCTCTGGCCTGCGCTGAAACAACATTGTGAGGATTTTCCCATTCTGACGAGATACACACTGAAGACTGAAGGACCCAAACCTGGAAAACCAACTGCAAACAGCATCATCATCATTTTCATCCATCTGATATCTGATACCATCTGATATCAGACTCCTCACCAAAAACAAGCAGTTCCAGCCATCACATTAAGGTTAGTGTGAGGACTGACCAATGGAAAACAATTAAATTCATATATATTCTTGTTATATTCCTATTAAGACATCAATAAAATTATTGAGAGATTTTAATTTAGTAAGTTTTGCATGGCCCTCGTAGGATTTTCTCAAAGTTGAAATAGACCTCGATAGGAAAAACATTTCCACCCCTGTAGGGGAATGAATGGAAACCAACAGTTGAATAAAATGTAGGAAAATGATATTGGAATTCTAAAATACAGAAAATGACAAGACAGAGAGGGAAAGACAGCGTAAAAGAGAGAGGTAATCAAGGTTGGCGTGCAGCAGACAACAACTTAAGCTCTCAGCAGACTAGCGGGCTGGGAGATGAGAGCCAAGGGAGGGAGCCGGGGGCTTAGAGCCATAGTAATACTCTCAACATCAGTGCCAAGCCAGACAGGCTGGCAGCTGGAGACCAGGTCAGCTTGGTATGATATAAGAACATCAACACAACAGCAACGCTACGGTGTGTGTAACATGAATAACCACACTGACGGCTTTGTCACTGCTGGCTGTGTCCATGATAAGTACATGACTTTTGAACCTCTGGGGTCTGTCAACATTTTTTAGTAATACAAAGCTTGGAAACAACATGATTTTTTAAAAAGAGGAAACAACAACTGATATTTTTCCCTTTCCTTTCCAGAGCATATATCCATACAATACATCATGATAAGGTTAGGTTTAGGCCTACAAACCACTTGGTTATGATAACATAACGTAACGTACATAACGTTTGAAAAAAATGAACACCACTGTCTCTTGACACTGGACCAAAAAACTCAGGTCGCCTGGTTGAAAGTTGGTTGTTTGATCCATCTGCAACAAAACCTTCTAACGTGGACTTCAGAATAAGGGATTACAAACATTCTTGTGATTGTTTGATTGATTGTGAGATTAAGAAACAAATGTAATCCGTGATAAAATATGCTTCCTCGAAACAAAACTGAGAACACAGTTTAGTTTAATGAGAATGGAATTTTTAGGAGACGAGGTTGCGGTAACATAAGACAAAAATAGGCCTGCTTAAAAATTAAATTGCACTCAGAAAACTGCTTGGCATGATTTAAGAACAGCACGCAGATCATTGGAGTTGAAAGTAAATGTATTGACTCATCCTGCAGGCAACCCAACCTTCACACCTTTACACCTTTGGAAAGCTGATTACTCTCAAGTACACTTGCATTTTAGGGCACTGAACTCATTTCATGACCCTCTCTAGCTGATTTGGCACACCTTGGCTTCCACCACTCACCTTGTGTGAAGTTGTACCGGGCTGAAAAACCGATGGCCTCCAGTTCGCCGTCAGCCACAAACTTGATGTACAGGTACCTCCCGCTAGAGCGCACGTACGAGGGGCTCTCCTGGCCGCAGTAGCGACCAATGATGGGAGAGAATCCGAAGGGGCCATCGCGGACTTCGATGTGGTCAAACTTACATTCCCAAGATGGCTCGATGGAGTACCTGTCATCAAAGAACAAGTCGATGCACTGCCGGGGGGAGGCTGGATAGAGGAGTGGGAAAGGGAAGAGGGAGAGGATGACATGAAAAAGGAGGAATGGAAGAAGAGCAGAGGGTGAAGGAGAGAATGAGGGGAATGAACAGAAGAAGGTAAAAGAGCTGCACCTGTGGCTGAATGGTGTTGTGGAGGTCAGTCCTACCTCTGGACCAATACAGCGCAGATCATTACTAGCCTAAGAACCAACTTTGAAACCAACTTGTCCCTCTTGTCTCTGATTTATTGGTTGTTTTCTCTCTTTGATGCCCCATCCATTCTTCCCATCTGCTTTATTACCTCAAGAAATTGTACTCTAAGTGTACTTAGAAGTACCTGATGAGAACAGACTGTTAATTATGAGTGCACACCATCTGGATTGCAAGGCTACTGAAAAGATTACTCACTTTATTTTATATGTAGTAATGAGTGGTGCATCACAGCAAGTCAACTACCAGAGCTGTCTGAGAAAATGTCAGATAAAAAAACCCCAATAATTTAGCCAAACTGACCCACCATAGGATTTACATGTTAGCCTGTAACTTTTCTGCTTCTCATGATGCTGCCTTTGAGCCAGGTCTCAATACAATTTTGGATCTGTTACAAGACCAATATGTATTTTCTTCACTGTCAACTGAGAAAGTTTATACATTTTGGCATGCACACAGGTAATATGCAAAAATCATTTTGACCACCAGTCTACACATTTACAGTACTTGTATATGTGTAGTGAAGCCTCACCTTCTATAATGTAGATGCACTCCCTCTCAGGTGGGTATTTTTCAGGGTAGTTGGGCGAGGTAAAAGACCCTCCATCAGGCTCCTTTATCCAGGTGCCACACAGCCCGGCTGGTGTCACCCCTGAATTGTTTTTTACTGGAAACACAGGGAGACCATACACAGTTGAAAATGCACTTTCTTTCATTATTTTCCTGCAGCCAACCCAAAGGCAGAAATGGCACAGAAACCTTTCTATGTGCTGTGGCAAAATTGGGATATGTACCAGAATCTACCAACCTCATCTGCAGGATTATATAACACAGTATACCCACAAATCTGTCTAATTGCCTTTTATTTGTGTTAGTGGATGAGGTTACAGTTTGCTCACGCTTCTGGAAACAATGTGCTCTCTCTTATATACCATGTCAATTAGAGTTATGTTTTCAGTTTTACAGTAAACAAGTGAACAAAGATATGCTTTATTATTTAATGACTAATACACCATGTTTTCTCTCTCAAAATGAATTGTTTGTTGTCACTGTCCTGTGTAGCTTTATCTGAGTCAGAATATGCCAAAGCAACAATGGAGAAAACCGATTGATGTTTAAGCCTGACTGAAGAGTGATTCCACAAGTGATGGGATACCTTGAGAGCTATTTTTAGCAGCTGTGGCACCAGAGAGCTCAGGTGTGATGAGGCTTGCAACTAAAGCTGAGAGAAGACAAGAGAAGAGAAGTTAAAGGTTAAAGCTTTTTGTAACATAACAATTAAAGCATTCATTATCCAGCAAATAAAATACATTATGAAAAAGACTGCTTATTTGACTGAAATCAGATGCAAACTTTCCATCCTTTAAGAACGTGTAATAATCCTGTCATTAGCTACTTTTACAACACAAATATATAACAGGTAAGCCATATGCCCCTGTAGGATACAAATATTAACATGCACCGACATATAAATCCCTGTATGAAAACTACAGGAATATGGGAAGCACGATGAGGTCTCTATTGTACATTCGTATAGAAATTAACTTATTATTATGAGAAAATAGGGTATGCAAATTGCTTTTCGAAACAGATTTGCTGAAGTCTGCAAACAGTAAGCCACGGACTGCACTTACCGATGGGCAACAGAAGTTTGCGCACCATTTCTGGTCCCTGTGGAGGTGGAGTCCTCTCTCAAATATTTCCATAAAACTCTACAGGAAAAAAGATGAAAACAGTCGGGGACATTCCCAGTATTTAGGAAGAAATGCAAGGATCCGTCTAATCAGCCCATCGGTGCTTTGCAAAATGTTCCAAATCCCAAAGCAAAGAGTCCGACATCTGTATCTCTCTCTGTCTCTGTCCGAGAGCTCAGAGGATTACACCGCCGTCCGCCACAAACCATCGCAATTTTTCGCTCCACCTTTCGACTACACATAATCCCTCTGGAAAATATGCTTATTGACAAAGGCTGGTGTCCGGGGGTTGGGGTCAGCCGCGCCCACCGTGGGGTTTGGGAGTCAAGGGTCCCACGCACGGCAAAATTAACATTTTATTTCACCCACAAAGTTAGGGGAAGGACATTATTGTGCATGAATGAAGTGGTGAATACAGGAGGGAGTCTGTCTCCAGTCGGTGATCATCATTAATATCACAATCAAAATCAAAACCACTGAATGAGTTGGGGTTTTTTTGTTGTTGTTTGTTTGTTTTTTGTTTTGTTTTGTTATGCTCTGTGTGTTTTTCTCTTTTGTTTTCTGTCAACCCCACATTCCTGATGAGCTCTGGTTACTTTTTCCTATCATTTTTATAAAATAAAGGATGATATATTATATTGTTGTTGTTGTTGTAATATTAATGTTATTATAATACCATCAACAACAGCAGACAAGATGAGCTGAGACGTTGCCTGAAAAGTGACTGTGGTGAGGTTATATATGTGAGGCATCTATCCGCCTTTGTCTGTCTAAGGCACGAACTCAAAAATAGGGAGGGAGAAATAAGAGGAAGGAAATTGAAGTCTGGTTTTGTTGTGTGTGGAAAGCCTCACCGGGCATGCTTTTCCTCTGTGAGGCCCAAGAATCCTGATGCATCCATGCAATTTAGTGTTGAAAACACCCAAAGCAGAAAATTGGAGAAAGCTGCTATAATGTCATTTTGACATCATTTTCTTTTTTTGAAATCTAACTCACCTCGGCTGTGGACATGAGCACAGTGTTTGTGTGTAACAGCTCCCTGGAACTGAGGCCAGAGGAAATTTTGTAGAGAGATTGTTGCTGGCTAAATTGCATGGGGTCTTATACCTGCAAAGATTTAAATATTTGCATTGATCTCCTGTGTGCAGGCTTTAGATACAGTGCTGTGAAAAAGTATTTGCCCCCTTCCTGATTTCTTTCTTTTTTTTTTTTGCATATTTGTCACACTTAAATGTTTCAGATTGTCAGAACTAGTACAACGAGGATTGAACCCAATCGCATGACATCAAACAAATTTTAATATTAGACAAAGATAACCAGAGTAAATACAAAATACAGTTTTTAAATGGCTATCAAAACCTACCTGGCCCTATGTGAAAAAGTAACCTTTTTCACATAGGGCCAGGTAGGTTTGGATACCCTTTTTCCCTTAATAAATGAAATCATCATTTAAAAACTGTATTTTATATTTACTCAGGTTATCTTTGTCTAGTATCAAAATTTGTTTGATGGTCTGAAACATTTAAGCGTGACAAATATGCAAAAAAATAAGAGATCAGGAAGGGGGCAAATACTTTTTCACAGCACTGTAACTATCAAAATCTGTTACAAATTAGTGATTAACCATTTATGTCAATATAAATCTATTCTGCAACTGATCACTATAATGAAATCTGACCACTTTCTGTTTCTTTATTTCCAAAATCTACAGATATGTAGCATTAACAGGACAATTTCAGTCTTGTAAAACTTTGCTCCCAATCTGAACAGCAGCAGTCTAACTGAGGGATGCAGTTAGATGTTAGAATTTAAACTGAAACACACTCCCAATCCATTCAGCGCTCTGACCCATAGTCTCACAAACACTGGTCTGAGACAGTGAACTTTAGCTCTTAGTGAACATAAATTAACTTTGGCTTTGTTTTCTTTCAGTGTGTGGAGAAGCAGACTGTTCAGCATGTAAAGCTGGATTATTTCATAAAATGGTCCTTTTCCCCGGAGAAATCAAGCAGCAGGATCAAGAAATGGATAAATTTGACAATAAAATCCATGTCTTTGCTGTATGTGATCGTTTGGTAGCCAAAAAATAGTTTATTTATGTGCTGCTTGAGTGAAATCATATTCTCAGCTAATAAATCATGGTCACCTGCTTTCAGAGGAACAACTGGGTCAGAGGAGACCGCTCATTAAATAATTAACCAGTTTTGTTTGTTTGTTTGTTTGTTTTGCACATCAAAAAAGGGATTAAACTCAGGGAAAGCTAAGGTTAAATACTTTTGTCCCATGCATATTTTGCAGGCATAATACAAAGATTTACAACTCACAGCTTTTATAACAATTTGTGTGTCTTTTCAACACCCCTCTTTTCAACACTGTCATACTCTTGATTTGTAATGTGTTGTTTAACTAAGTTTACAGTAACAAAATTTTCACAAAAAAAGTGAAAAAATGTGAGTGTAAATGAGGGAAAAACTTATTGATGTATTTACACAACATAGAAATCGACCTTGTTATAATGATATGTGTGATTCATAAAAGATTTCCTTCAGCCATATTCCATATTCAAGCATGAGGATCAGATTAAGACATGGGCATATAAATATTATGTTATTGTACTGTTTTTAAAAGCTACTGTTTTTGCACACCCACTGAAATTGCTGCATGAATTTAGATCACGGATGAATTAACGAATGATCATATTGACCTGATATTGTACCGACCAAAGTATTAACTGAAAAGTTAGTCAGCGTTTTTATAGCCACACATGCAGACAAAAGCATTGCCACTGAAAAATACACCCAGTGTTTCTTCCACTGCAACTAATACAGCTGTAACTGCAGACATGGATATTATCTTTATGAAAATGTCCATGATTTTTTCTTTTGGAGCAAGTGGAGATTTTATGACATCTTCTACATCACTGAAAGGCACATTTGTGGTTATATTCTTATTGATGATATCTTTACACCAATGGCAACAGAGAGAGCAGGATCTGGTGCACATGCTCCAAGTGCAGATAAGACAGCATGATATTTTATTTTGAAGTGAGAAGTCTCTTTCCTCTTGTCGATGATCCTCTGGTTGACAGTGGGAATGGCAGACAGCAGACCATTCCTCTTGTGAGAAGGAGGCTCCGTGTGCCTCTGTGTGTGTTTCAATAATAAAACTCACTTGTATACACTACAAAATAGAGCTGGGCAATAGGATCAGTACATCCATCACCTAAATCTATCTCTAGTGACTTTTTTTCCCCCTTTCTCTGTCATCCAACACAACCACACCTGCCACCACAATTTCCTAATTTTTGAGAAAAAAAAACAATGGTCCTCCGGTTCTTGTGGCCCACTGGCTTTATACACAATAGGAGAATGCAAAGCAGCAGGAGATTGGGTCATAGGGAAAAGGTCATAAGGTCACTAAAATTTCAACGGTTCAGCTTCTGGGGAGCGTGGATGTGCTCATCAAGTCTCATGGCAACAAATTTCAAGATATGTTGCCCTTGATTAAAGTGTTGAACTAAAGGACAGACGAATGCCCAGTTAATACAGTTAACATGAGTGCAGTCAGTGCAAAGACTGGCTACTGGTCCTGTTTTGTTGTAACAGAAGGTATAAGGACTATTGAATTATGACTCACAACAGGCTGTAGCATTATTGGCTGAAATTTATTCTATTCAAGTAGACTTAGTGGTTGAAAGAGCACACACACTGGGACTAACACTGGTACTACTATCAGGGGTAAAACGGGAGCAGCAGTATAGCATGGGCAGGCAGCAGTAGAAGTAAGGTTGCACAGAACAGTGTTATTGCATGTTTTCTAAGCTCTGACAGGGTTTCTGTGCTTTTGCTGTAGCGTACCAGGCAGCTACCGGGGCAATAAAGGCAAAATTAGCCTGGATTCTAACACAGCATGCCGGGGGGGAAAAAAATCTCATATCATTATAGATGGTACTATTTAAACTATATATATACTGCTGTCCTTGCTCTGGTGTATTTGATGTGTTTTTATGAAGAGTGCTTTGTTATATGTATTACTGTAATAAGTAAATAAACAGATAAATCAAGCTTAAAATGCTAAAATCCAGAGCTGAAATTTCAGCCATTACATGTACAGGATGTCACAATATTTCCCTCACCATGCATTCAGCAATGCCATGATTGAACTTAAAACAGAAATATGGAGGGCTGACCCTGTCCCCAGCCACTTGAGCAAAATGAACGCTGGAAATGACCTATAGTCACAAGCAAACACTGAAAATATATCAATATAGGCTCCGCTTGACGTTTTTCAGTCACTGTTGAAGGACTTTGAGGAGGCTAACTAAAACTGTCTTAGCTTCAGTGAACACAACTCCAACACAGCCGTCACCTTTTACACACAACTCAAAACTGAACACATACATTTCTAATGATGTGATCAGACCAACTGGGCAGGATAAAAGCCAGTTCAGAGTGCACAGGTGGCACATGTGCATCCATCTACAATGGACAGAAACATACAGAGAGGCAGAGGAGGAAGAGTACGTATGAGAGGTGGTGGACGAAGAAGAGGCCAAGGAAGACCAAGAACTATCATTACTGGTGAAATTCCGGCAACTATTGTTTACCATGTCCTTGTTCATGGGATGACGATGAGGGAAGCAGGACAAAGAGTCCAACCCAGTTTGAGTAAATATTGCCTGTGACATGGATGAAGTCCTCTGGCCGGACCCCCAATAAAGACCGGATGTAGGAGAATGAATCTCAGTGACTTTGATTGTGCAGTAATGTGCTTTTCATTTAGTTTTATTTTTTGTTATGAAAGTGCTGAATGTAGTCTGGATATTGCTTTGACTATGATATTATTTTGCTAAATGCATTTACAATAACCATTTTCTGCTAACTACATGTCCTGGTTGCTGTGTCCTAAATTATTTGATGTAGTGTCTTATGAATGCGGAGACTGTGTTTTTACTTGCTGTGTGTATGACCTGAACACAGTGTTTGGTTTTGAACACAGGAAAACTGGTTTTGAGGTGATAGTTTGATTTTGATAGAAATGTCTGGGGTTTTGTGAATGAGGTTTTGGATTTGTGTTTAAGGTTTTGAGAAAATGGGTAGAGGTTTCAAGAAATGTGTTTTAGCAATCGGGAAAAACTGTAATAGCTTTTGTAGATATCTTTACTTGTATGCTTATATTTGGACCCTTTAAACAAACAAAATGCATTACAAAGAAACCTGTATACAAAATAATGATGCCAAGACTGAAATAAAAGGCAAAGGTTTAAAATGGAGATGTGAATTTTAACAACAATGCCAACTGAAAAAAATACATATATTTTTTTTTTCTCCCTCATGGTGGTGCTGTTGCATAGCAGTATCCTCGGCCTCCTCACTGCTCCAATGCCCACTGAATCTCTACCCATGCCGAATATGTCGTCCTCATTTATTCACTGTGACACCCACTTAACATTCAGCTAACTATGGGGAAATGATGGAGCATAATGTGCATAAAAAATATTCTAAATAAAATAAGTGACTTTTTCTTAAAACATAATAAGGATAACTCTTTCCTAAAGAGCTAGGAAGGCCTATTGCTTCTCTTGGGGATGTTCTTCTAGGGTTGTTGACCTCCCCTTTGATCCATGTTATTCACTGTAGTCAGAAAGCAGCTCAAGTCTTTTTGTGAGTCAACAACAACAACAACTGTGTTAGGCCTACATCAAGTGTATGTTTATAAGAGTGGCATTTAAGATTGTATTTTTAACAGTTGTGAATTTTGATTATTTTTACAGGATGCATTTCAGTGAACAACAACACTATTTACTTAGATGTTTATTTGGAAAGTTGTCTAATGATTTTTTTTTGCATTTCTGCTTTATTTGACAGTCACAGTAGAGAGAGAGACAGGAAGGGCAGGGGAGAGAAAGGGGAGGGCAAACAGCCTGAGGTCAGATTCGAACCCAGGACTCAGCCTTAACATGTGATACACCCACCACCAGGTGAGGTACTGGGGAGCCAATCTACTCTGCAACCCCCTAGTCTGCCCATTTGCTGAGAGCATTAGCCTTTAGGTTGAAATCCTCTCTTTGAGCAATCAGCGCATGTCCCATATCATTGGCCAGGAGAGCATTGTTGATGACGTCTAGCCAAACTAGTCTAGCGATGTAGTGCAGCAAAGTCTTTGGTAAACGCTGATAGTTTGGCTGACAGTTTTTAAATGCTTCTTGGGTTCGGCTGTCTGATGTCTGCACCATTGCCAGGAATTCTTTGCTGGCTGCCTCTGCATCACAGTTAAGATCAAAGTCAGTGTACTTTTCAGGGGCAGGTATGCGTCTCTTTCTGGCTTTGGCGACAGTAGTTTCATTTACTCCATTTTTAGTATTAATTTCTTTGGAGGAGGTCAGATTTTTGTTTGTGGCCCTTTGCGGTTGTCTGACAGAACTAACGAACTCATCTACCTCGGTAGAGTTGGCAATGCGGAGTAAATGGGTGTGTAAATTGCGTTCAAACAACTCTCCGAGAATGATGTTGAGCTCATCGATGTCATCTTTGGTGTTATACCTGTTGTCTTTGTCCACTTTGTTTATGCTCTGCTCGTCAATAAAGAGCTGCCTGAGGTACCTTGGTGAGACAAACACAAAATACAAATTGGAAAAACTGATTTTGTAGGGCATGTGTCCACACATGCAGTTGCACACCCACTGCAGTAACACAGGCACAAGCACATGCTGCAGTACCTACCTCTTGGCCTCCTCTCTCATTCTGGTGGGGTTGTTTGCAATGTAGGGCATCAGTCTCAGGTATTCGCTGACTGTGTTGACATGCAGTGGGTAGTTCCCTCTCAAGCTCTTGACGAACAGACCCGGAATGGGCCCTGATTCTGGCACCCACTCTCCCCTGACCTTTGAGGCTAGGGTGTCAAACAGCACGGCCAGGGACAAGGCCACCACTCCCACACCGCCCAGGGTGACCTTCCCTTCCTTGCCCACGACGGTCCTCAAGCCACGGGTGAAATCCTCCAGCTGAGTTTTGGTCAGCGAGGCTTGCACAGCCGCGTAGTGGTTCTCCAGGTTACGAGAGGAATTGATAGACAGCATGTTGAAGAAGTGAGGGCTGGGGTTGTAGTTTGGAAAAGGGCAGATATCTCGGGCAAAAGAAGCCAGGTGGGCCGCATCTTCAGCAGGGCATTGCAAGTTCCCCATCTTGAGGAGTTTACAAGTTCGTGCGGTTTGACAGAAGAAAACCGTGTGTCTGCTCTGTGTCTGTCCGTCTGATAGACTGTGTGTGAACTGCTTGCCTCTTCATTAATAAGGTCATGGTGGGATTATGACGAGGAATCTGTTATTAATAATTAGCCAGCAGTTCCCAGCAATGTGTGTGTTTGTTTGTGTGTGTGGATAACTGCCATTAGTGTTTGATCAAGAGCTGCTTGTCCTCGTGCCAAAGCAGTGCTTACTCTTTACTTTTTTATGATTTTATATGAAAAAACAGAGGGAGAGAATCTTTAACAGACACGCTTCTTTGTTGTAGTGACCTCCTCCCATAATTAAGTAACTTCAGGAAAAAGTGTACATGAGAGAGAGAGAGAGAGATTTGATTTTCAAAGGTCCCTTTATTCAACCATGCACGAAACAAAAGCAGATCACTTACAACTCTTCACATCACCAAAAAAAATAAAGCATTCCAAAAAAAATAAAATAAAATAAAATAATAATAACGAATAAGACCATAAGCCAAACACTAACTGCGTGTTTCTCTAATCAAACATTTACAATCAGCTCACCAACCTCCCCCACAGAGCATAAAACCCCCCCAACAGCCCATATTTCACTGAAGGCCTGCACATTGTTCATCATCCTGTAGTAAGCATGTTCAACCCTCAGTTGGGCCCTCAGCAGTCCCTTCAGGACCGGCACGAGCTCCACACTGCCGACACCCTGAGTGCGGTTCCTGCAGGTCAGCCATATGGCCAACTTGGCAGAACCACATAAAAAGTTCAAAAGTGTACATACTTGTTCTTAGCACAGTATTTTGGGCCAAAAATAAACAACCCAAAAGAGAAATTCTCCCCAAGACCCTGAAACCACCTTCTCAAAATCTCAAAAAGTACTAACAGTCGAGGACACTGAACAAATAAATGTACCAAGGTTTCAGTTTGTGAACAGAAATCACACTGCTCTCCCTGCCCAGGGTCCAGGTGCGCTCTGTGTCTGTTCGTAGCTATAGCCCCGTGTACAATCCTCCACTGGAGGTCAGCTGTCCGTTTTTCAATGGGTAGCTTGTACAGGGACCGCCAGCTGCCTTTTGGGGAAACATCTGGACCAAAAAACTCAGTCCACCTCGACTCTTTTATCCCTGCTAAAGAGCGCAGATTCAGAAGTTTCACACACACTTGGTAAAGTGCTTTTTCCCCACAGCCTGAAATTTGTCGAAGCGAGGGGTTGTGAAAGATAGCATCTGCCTCCCTCCTTCCTGCCACTCTCCCACAGCTGGGGTGATGGACAGAGAAGGGAAGCTGTACTCACAGTCCTCACTCCATTGGTCATACATTGCCGGGTTTCTTGCAAATGTTCTCAGGTGCGATGGCAAGGCAGCACAAACCTCCTCCACCACTCTGTTGATCAGTCTAACAGAAGTGATGCTACTCCTCTGTCTCAAGGTATCTACAGATGTTGTTATTGCCTTCATCAGATTGTTAGCCTCGGTTCTTTTGTTGAAAGCCCAAGAACAGACCGGAGTCAGCCTTCTCTTTTCTGATGCAATATTTATTCTGGTCACATGTAAAGCAAGGCAGCGCTGGTCTCAGAGTGACAGAGCTCTCGCCGGCTCTCAGTCACAATGAGCATCGATATCAGGAAATGATGC